>BQNB010031043.1:0-54331 GCA_026074375.1 Tanacetum coccineum
CTCTAAGTGTTCATCCAACCACCTCTCTCTCTCTCTCTAAAACTCTAAGTGAATCATTCCATACATGTGTTAAGATTATTCTACAATTGGTATCAAGAGCCATGGGGTATATGTAAAGGTTTTGTATGCGTTTGTTACTCATTTAGTTCATGTAGTTTGGTTCGAAATTTTCAAAAAGTTTTTACTTTTTGAGGGTTTTAAAACCATAAAGATCATAACTTTCTTGGTTAGTTGTCTTAGTATAGACTAGAAGTACAAGAAAATCTTTCAAAAACCATAAAAATATCATCTTTTTGAATCTTTTTGAAAAAGAGGGTTTTGTACCAAGAATCTTGATTTCAAATTTTTTCATGTCAGAAACGTTAAAGTTTGTGTTTTTAAGGTTCTAATAGTCTTAGATAGGTAAGAAGTACAAGAAAAATTGGGTAAAAACATAAAAAAGTGTGTCTTTTTAAGATTTTTGATTTTTGAGTTTCGAAGTACCATTTTTGGTCAGGCGATTTATACACCATTTTGGTCAGGCGATTTATACACCATTTTGGTCAGGCGATTTATACACCATTTTGGTCAGGCGATTTATACACCATTTTTGGTCAGGCGATTTATACCATCTTTTTAGTCAGGCGATTTATACGTCCTAATTTGTGAAGGCGATTTATACATTCGTTTAACAAAGGAGATTTACACGCTTGACTAAGGAGAACTATACACATTTGTTAAGTGAATTATACGGTTGTTCTTTGATTTGTAAAATCCCGTGAATATTTGATTTCTCGGTTTTATCAAAGAATTGTAAAATCCCGTGTATTCCAAAAGACTCAAACTTCATTAATCAAAACTTACTTCAACACAACAACCTCCAATCACTGTTCGATCATTTTAATCTTGTCACATTAAAATGGATCCAATGATTTCACTTGGATAAAAGAATACTCGTTAATACTCTTTTTGCTTGGGAGTAGCATGATAACTCTCCGTCCCCTCACCACACTCTTCCTCCTTGCCCTCGCTCCGCTCCCCGGTGCGACAATACAATCGTACCACCCGGTTAGACTGTGAACACGTTTGTTTTCATCTTGTTTTTGAGTCTGATAAGTCTGTTCTTTCTAAAGAACTCAAACTGTAGTTCATTAGGACTACAAAGAAGATACCGCCTCTGTAATATGAGAATGTCTTAAGTATTACGAGCGTCACGATAATGGCACTTTTTTATTATGAATCATTACTCAATCAACTAGCAGATCTATCACCTTACACTTGACACTGAAGTCTTCTAGTGTGTGGCCATGGTCGTAAACATTGATACCATGTTACATTATTATTAAATAGCAGGATGACACCTCATCATTTGATTAAATTTAATAGTACTACCAAATTTTCATATTGATTCAAAATATAAGTTGAAACTGTGTTGAAGCCAAACTTACTAAGATCATCTTCAAATCGGTTTGAACAAAAAAAATCCGAACCACTTAATCTGAAATACACAAGACCAGTGATGAATTAATTTATGAAATTACTACCCACAAACAGGTTCGCAACTAAGTACTTTAATATCACTTTTCTATTGATGATTGTAAAAATATTGCTACGATTACTTTAATTGAACTTAAGGTACAGATAAACACTAGTAGACAAGTTTGCTCTATATAAAAAACAAAGTTGAGAATCACACTTAGTAAAATACGAAGGTTGACTTCGAATGTGGTAAGAGGAGGTGAATACCGTTCACTTCCCCCCTATTTACCTCCACGCAAAATGGTATTGCCTGAGCATTTTAGGAATAAACCTGCGTTACCTTCAGAAAGAAGATGGTTAATTCACATTTTTGATAAAGTTTCAGGTTAATAGCCAGACATGTGGGGGGAATCCATTCATAAGCAGCTACTAGTCTTTTAAATAAAGAATACCTCGTAAGGAAAAAGAAGAGAACCCATATGGAAAATTGTGGATTGGGAAGACAAACACCATCATACTAAGTACTAACGAGTATGGTGTGTCTAGAGCCAGGATAGTTGTGGCCGACACCCCAAAGGCCTCAAAAGCGTTCGTACCTCTAAACGGAGTGGATTATATATACAATGATATGACATAAGAGATAGATCGCGCTTATCACTTCATTTGACATGACTCAAAAAACACCAAAATAACAAAAGCAATATAGAATAGGAATTTACATGAATGCTCCATCTTTGAAAAATAAATTAACCATGTTTAATGAAGGAAACTGAAAGCTCATTCTACATAGGCATAAATAATAGTATCCAAATGACAACAAAGACAGCACAACGAGGATGATATATGAAAAATCCTCCAAACGATGAGAAGACAAGATCAATCCCAAGGAAAATCAGAAGGTTGAAAACCGAGAAGTAAGCAAAAGGGCAACGAACCGAGAAATCTGTTTGACCACGATTTTGCATTCTATATGGTAGAAAAATAAACTCCCACTACTTATCGGAGAAGCGTAAACTCCTCGGAAAATAATGCATAGGGATTTCGAATGGAAAGAATTGACCATTAATAAGTGGAAATAGATTCTAATTTTACAAAGGAAATAGATTCTATTTTACAAAATCATACTTGGGAGCTCGTGGATTTACCTCCAGACTATAAATGGATCTTCAAGAAGAAGATGAAATTCGATGGCACCATTGACAAGTACAAAGCAAGACTGGTAATCAAAAGATTTAGGCAACGTGAAGGTCTAGATTACTTTGATACTTATTCGCATGTTACGTGAATAACCTCAATTAAAATGATACTTGCTATTACCGCATAAAGAAATTTGGAAGTTCACCGAATGGATGTAAAAATGGCATTTCTAGATGGAGATTTAAAAGAAGAAATATATATGAACCAACCTGAGGTTCATAGCTCCTGGACAAGAGAGCAAAGTTTGTAGGCTTGTTAAGTCATTATATGGCTTAAAGCAAGCTCCCAAACAATGGCATCAAAAATTTGACCACGCCATGTTAGAGAGTGGATTCAAAATTAATAAATGCGACAAGTATGTTTATGTAAAAGACACAAACAGTGGATATGTAATCTTGTGTTTATATGTTGATGATATGTTTATCATTAGCAGTAACGAAAAGATGATCAAATATACTAAAGACATGTTGAAATCAAAGTTTGACATGAAAGATATGGGTTTGGCTTATGTGATTCTTGGAATAAAGATCATACAAACTCATAATGGACTTGTGTTAAGTCAAGCACATTACGTGGAAAAACTTCTTAATACTCATAATGTGGGAGATGTAGAAAACTAGAAGGGGGGTTGAATATTTTACCGCTTTTTAATTTAATGTATGGTTTGTTTATAAAAACTTAGATTTGACTTTAAGTGAATTCAATATGTACACAATATGAACAATACAACTAAAGAAATAAGTGATAACAAGATATGAAAAAAATATGCAAGACAAGAGATGAGAGTTAGAAAGATCAAACCACAACACAAGGATTTATAGTGGTTCGGTAACGAAGTACCTCTTCGCCTTACTCTACTCCTCGAGCATCAAACTCAAGAGTTTTCTTCAATATGTCAACAAACTCCCTTTAGGTGGAGAAAACCGTTCATAACTAAATTTACACCGATTTTTGACACTAAGCCAAATATCGAGTTCTATTTCTAGCTAGAACAAATCTACCACACCTTTTGTATTTTGAGAAATAAAATACTAACCGCACTATCAAGACTTCACTTCACCAAGACACTAACATGATCACCCCGATCTATCTAAACTCTTTACGATCACAACGATCTAACTAAACTTTCTATGATCACCACGATCTAACTAACCTTCCTATGATTACCATAATCTAACAACTATACACACCTTCACAATGTACACAATAATTTACAAGATATAATACAATTGTAACAATGTTACAAGGACACACACTAAGGTATAATACTTCTTCACTTGATGGTAAGAAGTATTCTTCTCTTGCACTTGAGGATATATGCTTGGATCACTTGGAAACAAAGGCTTATGATTTAATGATCAAAGGAAAGAAAGAAATGTATAAACTGATTTAGAACAGAAAGAATGTGTGTGCAAGAGGTGAGAAAAATAGTAGGGAACAATTCAGTATTTATAGGCAAAGCTGGGAGCTTTTTGTCTGGCTGGCCCCCTTAGCTCATATGTCGGCCCCTTTATCACTAAGGGGGGCTCCCTTATATTTAAGGGTTCCGCCCATGCCAAGACCTCTACCTTTTTTGTCTTTTCCAGGGGAGGTGTTTTCTAGAAAATTTCTAGCCGTTTTTATGTAGAAAATTTAAATTCAAAATATTTATTTTGAATAAATTTTTTTAATGTAAAAAATGTTTTGTTATAGTTATAAAAATGTTTGTAACATCTTATAAATAAATGTGAGGTTGAATAAAAATTCATTTGATTATAAAATACATTAAGCATTTATTTATTCATACCTTTAAGTGATTAAATTTTCAAAATGAAAATTTACTATTAATTACTTGTTTACGTTTAATTTTACATTGAGCGTTTTTACATTTTGTGATTATCAAAATGTAGAGAGATAGAAAAATATTAATAACATTTTTAGACATTATTTCTATTAACAATCTCCCCCTTTTTGATGATTACAAAATCTAAACTCATTAAATGTAAAATTATTTTTAAGAAAGTATTTAGTGAGTTTTATTTCCATTTCTCCCCCTTTTTATAGAATCAAAAAAGGCTTCTTCGATGATTACACGTAAAATTGACGGAATATACGCTCCCCCTTGATGTGTACTCCCCCTCGTTCGAGGACACCAATGAATCAAGCTATGGAAACTTTGCTACAAAAACAAGTTAAAAGAACAAGACAACGATTTCAAACATATAGCAAAATACAAAGTAAAAATAATTAAACATACCAATAATGTATGACAAGTGTCAAGTTATTTGTACAAACCAACCATCACAAATATATATTAAGAAAATATAAGATATAAAACTATAAAGAAAATCAAACAAAAGGTCATTTATTGAATCATAGAAATTATGTTTAAAATACAATCATACATCATGCATTCATCAAATCTAGATATTATGCTTGAAGCATAATAGTACATTATACATAAATAGAAACTACAAAGGTCCTAATTTGCCTAGATTGCTATAAGAAACCATTGTACTTGCTTGCAAAAGGAGTGGGCTGGACATTTATTTGAAAGTGAGAAAAAGTAAGCATGTAATATGCTTAGTTGGTTGTTGGTGGAGAGTTTGGAGCGGAGGTGGTTGTTGGAGGGTAGTCTCGTTGGACTTGGATTGGTGGTTGTGGACGAGTGAGAAGAAATTCAATCCAATTGAGATCTTCACTTAAGGTTAGGAATTGTTTTTGGTTAAAGATGCAACAAGGACAATAGCCAACATGATGTTCAACTTGATTTAAGTTGAGGGTGTAAGGCAAGTTTGGAGAATAGGGTGATGAGGGAGTGTTATGTTGGAAAAGATGCATGGCTAGTATGTTTGATAAGTCTTGGAGTTGATTAATGTCATCAATGAGCATTTCTCTACTTGGTGATGGAGGTGGTGGAGGTTGAGTTTGGTTGTCACCTTGAGGTGAGGATGGATTTTGAGCATTAAGTACACTAGCAACATATAGATTGATGAGTAAGTGAGGAAATGAGGGTTGTGTGAGTTGAGTTTGATTTGCATATTATAATGGAATAATAGCTTGTCCAACATTAGTGTCACCAAGTGGAAGTGAGTGAAATTGTAGTGAATCATGGTTTGAATGAGTAGTAGGAGGGTTTTATTATGATGGTTATTTGAGAGGAGATTGTGGTTTGAGCATTGGCGTAGGTAATTTAACATTAACCTTATTCAAGGTGTTATAATTGTTTAACTTCTTTCTCCATACGGGTCTTATGGATATTTTGGCTACCTTTGAAGGTTTGGGCAAAAGTTTGTGAGGGGAAGACATTAGAGAAGACAAGATGAATGTGGTGACTATGGTGAGGATGATGGTTGATTTATACTAGGATTGTTAGAAAACAAGTCTAGGAAATGTTGGTGAGTTCTGGGAAATTATAGCTGAGTCTAGGTGAAAGAGGGTCAAAAAGCAAAAGAAAATAGTAAAAATCGTGCATCAGGTGACAAGCTAAAAGGCGCATAATTTGGAGCTAAAACAAAGATATTTGAAGATTGCTGATTTCTGACCAATACGTCGTATCCAACAAAAGAGATACGGCGTATCCGCGCCAAGACTTCACAAGAAAACGCGTTTGACCAATTCCCAATACGGCGTATCCCTTCTGTCTACATACGCCGTATCCATGAAGATAACTATTCGAAGATACAGTAAATAAAGTAAATTGGGAAAGATATCACTGATTGATTGAGAACGTAGCGCGCACTCCAAGGAATCCAGCCCAATACGCCGTATCGACCTTGCCAGATACGGCGTATCGAGTCTTTTTCAGACACTATAAATAGAAGACTCAAAAACGAGTTTTCAGTGTGCAATATCATATTCTTTATACCATACTCATTAAAGACGAATTTTAGAAGAGAAGATCAGCCACCAAGGTCAAGCATTGATCACGAATCCATAGAAGACATCGTGTAATTTTTACTCTCTTAATTGTTCGATTTTCATTGTTTGATTACGCTTGTATAATTACAATGGTTGTGGGCTAATACCCTCGGGTATTAGCCATCTTAATGAAAGTTCAATGTTTGGTTTGTTTTAAAATCGATTTCTTAATTTATCGTTGATTGTTTAATTATGTTTATCACCTCATACTTGTTTATGTGTTTGAATATGCGACCTATCATTCAACTGGATCTAGTGATACGGACTAAGTAATCTAGATACCGGGATAGCTCTCCATATCGTGTTTAATATTACTAGACCAATAGGATCACAAATAACGTTCTGTCTTTGTCTTTAAATTATGAGCTTAGTTGGACCGATAGGTGACCCGTTTATGTTTCAGCAATCATGCTTTTAATTAACTGATAAAGATTTGAATAGTAGACTACCAGTATATGAAACACCGTCAAACAATAAGTGGGTAAAGTCCCGTTGGGGTAGGGTTTTAACAGGATCACCACTGCTTTGATTCCCTAAGATATATTATAATTAAACTAAAGGATGCTTTATGCGGATGCGTTAATTGTGACAGGATTAATCGTGTCTAGGTCTTAGGATGACGTACCGCCTAAGTCTTAAGAATGATATGCCGCTTCGAGATAAGTAAATCATTGCACTAAAACAAACAAACCAGCATTGAACCGGATTTAATATGGCTAATACAGTTTTCTATCATTTGGCTTGTACCGCTTTTCTATCTTCTGATTTTCTTCTTTTGTGTTTATTGTGTATTGAATTGATATTTGTTTCCACCAAACCTGTGTCAGTCTCTCAGGCTGAAAACCCCATATCATTAGACAACGTATATAGCATAGGTTTAACTAGTAATTAGAACTAATTAAAATACTAATAGAATATAGGATTAATGTTCCACTCTTAGTGTTCGACACCCTACTTACCGCGAACTCCATCTTGACCGGGTACACTGCTCGTTAAAGTGTTGTTTTAGGTTTGTCGGCTAAAGATAAATTTAAAACTTGATAATCAACTAATTGACCCTACACGAAAGCACATCAGTGAGGATGAGGGTTGATTTATATTAGGAGGATGATGTAGTTAAGGATGGATGGACATTGTTAGAAAACAAGTCTAGGAAATGTTGGTGAGTTCTGGGAAATTATAGCTGAGTCTACGTGAAAGAGGGTCAAAAAGCAGAAAGAAACAGTAAAAATCGTGCATCAGGTTTCCGGCCCCTTTATCTATATGGTCGGCCCCCTTATCACTAAGGGGGCCGCCCCTTTGAGCAAAGGGGGCCGCCACCTGGAAATGTCCAGGATGTCTAAGTTTTTTGTTTTCTTGCAGGAAATGGTAAAGGGTGGACTGTTTTGTGGCCATTTTGCAGCAAGTCCTAATTTTTATAGCAATCAAGACTAATTCACATAACATTTAGTAAGTAAGAATATATGAATAAGCATCATTGACTTCGAACCGAATCCGGCCATTAGTCTTTGATTATACATTTACAAACAATCCCATCTGAACCACCACCGGTATGTCCTTCCCTAACGGAAACGAGGTAGATGTTCGGAATTTCAATTAGACGAATCCGTTTTATGAAGATTTACACGGTTATTTTTTGATGAAAACTTGTTTTCGTATAAAATAATTATGTCACAATGTTTCTAAAAACGGATTCGAGAAAAGATAAACCTTTGTCGCCAAACCTACGGTGATTCTTTGTTGATTTAGACTACTTTTAAAGATTTTCGAAAAATGAATTTCGCCATTGTTTATATACAATGGCTTAAACGTCTAAAATCAGATCTGTGAAATTAAACCTTCTTGATAAGTTCTGAAACATATCTAGAATTTAATTTTATGATGAGCATCATGTCTGAAATATGATGAAGAAATTGTTTCGCGCGTCAATTGTCACACCCCGACAAGGCGGAAAACACGAGGCGTAACATCATGGTTTTCATCACAAACACAATGGTGTCAACAATAGAGAAACCCTATATGATAACTAGAAATAAAAGAAACACTGTGTCTGACAATACCGAAACAAAAGAAACGGCATCGTTTATTAATAAAAGGGGGTGGTTCATCAATACAAAGGACAATGTCTCACAATCCTAAAAAAAACATTCAAGAATTCAATGCATACAAAAGTTTACGAAAAGAAATCCAAATGGGATCTTCCAATGCAGTCCTAATAGTCTATCTAGCCATTTTATTTAACTTCAGAACCTCATTAACGCTCAACCTAAAAATGATGCTTAAAAGTCAACATAATGATGGTGAGAGTCATAGTTTTTTACGGGTCACCAATAATGTTTAAAATAAATTACTGTGTATTATAAAAAACAAAACATAAGCATGCAGGACAATTAAAGTGGATATTATACCTTCTACATGCATTCAACAACAATCACTTTGGGACGGAACGTGTACCCGATCCAAACCACAAAAAAAATATGGTAGGCGTACCTCGACGCTCCATAATAGTCTTGGAGAGGATGATATTCCAAAATTCCAGACTCTTAGTACCGAATCCAACATATCACAAGGAGTTGGGATCACCTCCAAGGATCTTACCCACAAAGGTAGGCGAAACAAATAAACGGGTAGGGACGTTACCAACGAATCCAATTCAAATAACACTTAGCACATAAATATATAATTGCTACATAAAAAGTCTATGCGTCATTCAACCAATAATCACAGCAATTAAAACTTTCAAAACATATTTTTGCTTCATTTCCATCCCAAGAAAACTAGCTAAAAATGGGACTATGAAAAACTATATATGATGCTTTGCTGCTTCCTACAAAACTTGAACAATCTAATCAATCAAACAAACACGTTGTTACACGCTACTAAGCCCAAAAGATTAGGGCAATGTAAACAATTCATTAATGGATGTCTAAGTGTTTATTTACACCTTCAATGGGTCACCCCGACCCCATGCCCGTCTTTAACCAATTCGTTTACACATTATTTCAAAGTCTTACAATTTACCCGGCGGAAACGCAGAATTTTGACCTCACTTTATCATTTTCTAAACCATACCTACTAAGCTTTATAAATTTTACCGAAAATCACAGGTTAAGTACCATGAGTCTAATAACTCTACGATTTTTCAACTAATTTATTTCCCTTCTTAAGTGTCCCAAATAAAATTAAACTTTTAACTACTCAGTTTCGGATCTGATCGCACACTAAAAAAGTTTGACTAAAAAAACCATACTTAGACCCAAATCATAAGCTCTCCTTTGGGGAATTTTTAATAGACACATAGAAATAAAACTCTATGTTGATGGTTTAATCGTAATTTCATATTTTAATGTGGGGGGTTATTACAACCTCGTAATCTGACTAAAACTGACCCGTATTTTCTGCTTTGACAATTTTTTATTGCAACCAAATGTTTGCGAATGACTTCCGACCTTAAAAACCTTGAGAACCAGATGTTTGGGAAATTAGACTTCTGAGTTACGTTTCATAGACACCGGAAACTTGACAAAAAACTTATACCATCATTGAGATATCAGCCGAACAACACAACCCTAAATTCTGCCCTAATCTAAATCAAATTCTAACGCGAATTAAGCCTAACCAATGTACACCCATAAGTTTCTAATTAACCCTAATCATTTTATAACCATGATTATTATTCCCAAATTTAATTTACAGATTAAATGAAAACCCTAATTATCCACCATATTAATTATTACATGATTCAAGATTAATAATTAACAAAGATTAAGTAAAACTTACCTTAGAACTTGTTTTCTTCACAAAAGCAAAAACCCATACGTTTTTTTCTCCTCTTTTTCTTCTTTTGTTCGTCCGATCTCACAAGGGGGAAAGGGTTAGGGATTTTATTTTGTATTTATAGGCAAATAAACTAACTCTAGATAATTCCTAATTAGCGTTTGATTCCTATTAAAATTCCTTTTTTCCTTTCTTTTCTTAAAACCGGCCGAACTCCCTTTCTTTTTTATTTTTATTTATTTATTAATTAATTACTTAATTATTTGTATTACCTTAATTTTCTACAAAAACCCAGCTATTTGCGCATTACCTTTTTGCTTAATCGCTATATAACTAAACTTTTAAAAATAATTAACTTTTCAGTTGTATTAATCTAACTTTCCAAAAATAGATATTTCATTTCTGTCATATCCTACTTACTAAAACCTTTTCTTATCCTATAATTTACTAACACATAAAATACGTTATAACGTATTAATTACTTACACGATAGATCATTTGGTCGCTTAAATCCCAAAAATATTTCCTTGTCACCAAATTGGTGAACGAAATGGAACTCCAAAAATCCAAACACAAAATCAATCCAATGAGAATTATCACGTCATTGGATTGATTATCAATCTCAAATATCTTCACAACAAGCATATAAACACGTTGAATAAACACATATAACACATAACCGTTACATTGCAACAGATACTTAAGGGTCAACACTAATAGTTTGGATAACTGCTCAAATAATGGTTGTCACCCCCCCCCCAATATCCCCTCCTTTAGAAATCTGCGTCCGAGATTTAATCTAGCCGATTATTTCAGCTCGCTCAAAACTGAAAAAATGAGAGATACTTAGACTTCATATAATCTTCTCTTCACAAGTTAACTTCAGCGGTCCGACGCTTAGAATTCCAACGAACTTTCACAAGCGATATCCAACTACGTTTTAAACTCTTAACTTTACGGTCCATAATTTCTACAGGTTTCTCAACAAAACGTAGAGTTTTGTCAACCCTTATCTGGTCCATTGGCCCACATGCAAACCACAAAAAACACTAGCATCCGCCAAACACTACTTTAGGTTTGACACATGAAACGTGTCATGTACTCCACTCAATTCCTCAGGCAATCTCAACCGATACGCTACAGGACCGATTCTTTCAAGAATCTCAAATGGCCCTACATACCTCGGTGCTAACTTACCCTTTTTCCCAAAGCGAATTACACCTTTCCAAGGCGACACTTTTAGCATAACCCGTTCTCCTACCTCAAACTCTAACGGTTTGCGCCTATTATCAGCACAGCTCTTTTGACGGTCTCTCGCCGCTTTGAGCTTCTCTTTTATCAACACCACTTTATCAGTCGTCTCTTGAACCAACTCAGGTCCAATCAAACTACTTTCCCCAATCTCAGCCCATAAAACAGGCGACCTACACTTCCTTCCATACAATGCTTCAAACGGAGCACACCGAATGCTTAATTGATAACTACCACCAAAATCGATAACACATGCCCTCATTATATCCTCTAAAGTCTAAATCATACGTTCACTTTGTCCATCCGCTTGAGGATGCTAAGCAGTACTCAAATCTAATCGCGTCACTAACACTTTCTGCAGTTGATCGTCACCAGAATTCCACAAAGTAAATCATCCATCTAAATCTGAGTTGATCGTCACCAGAATTCCATTCCTTGCTATTATCTCATCAATATAAATCCTTGCCAACTTCACATCTTGAAATCTCTTGTATAGCTAGAAAATGAGCTACTTGGTCAGTCTATCAACCATCACCCAAATCACATCATACTAACTACTCTGATCTTGGAAATTTAGTGATAAAATCCATGCTGGTTCTATCTCATTTTTACTTAAGTATCACAAGCTATTGCAGTAAGCCAAAAGTCTTCGACATCACAGCTTTCACCTCTTAAACAAATCCAACAATTGCTAACATAGGTAACTATATATTTTCTACACGTGGCTACCAATACATGTCTCCAAGGTTATAGTACGTCTTATCAGCTCCCGGATGTACTAAGTACCTTGATGCATGAGCCTCATCCATTACTACCGTTCTTATCATTCCCTACTGATAAGTGTAAAATACACATATCCGTTAATACCTAAAAAGACCCTAAATGAACCAAAACAGACCAAAAATGGCAAAAATATGCTTGTATTTGTGTTTTGTGTGTGCAGGTACGGATATATCAAAAATCATAAGAAAACCGTCAAAAACGGGCAAGCACGGACACGAGAACGGAAGAGTATACAAAAGCCGGAAGCCAAAGCCAGAAAAAGTCAAGCTTCAGTCAAACAGTGGTCAACAAAGTCAACCACAAAAAGACAAAACCTAAAATATTCCAAAAATTGTCCCTCAAGTTTCAAAAAATTACACAATTGGTCCCTTAACCCAAATTGGGCCTTAAACCCTTAAATCCCCTATCCGGATCCAAAAGCCCAACCAAAAAGCCCATTACTTGGCCCATCTTCCCTTTTGTAAAACCACAAGGACCCTTTTTGCCAATTTCCAAAGTCATTTTACACTTGATTTGTGAATAACCAAAGAGAGGGACCATTATTGCAATTTCATCAAAGCTTAAAACGGTTTTACCCCATTCAGTTAGAATATAGGCGCCAAAACATAGGGTACTATTCATCATCTTCCACAATTCACCACACGGTTAAAACAAAGGGCTTTATCAAATTGAGGGGCGAATAAGACAATTCAAGAAGTCTACAATGAAATGGCAAAGTCAAATGTGTCAAATCAAGAGCTCCTTATTGATCATCTTCACTGCCTCACTCTTATTTAGGTCTATGTGAATACGCTATGGTCGACCACGTGACCAAGAAACTACACTTCTTCCAACCAAAACTCACACTTAGAAAACTTAGCATATAACTTCTCCTTCCTTAGTAATTCCAACAACGAACTTCAAAATGTACTTCTGTTCCTCCTTCGACTTGCGTTGGATAGAATGTCATCAATGAATACGATGACGATAACCTACCTAAAGTACGGTTTGCCAGACCCGGGTTCATTAAGTCCCTAATAACTCTGGTGCATTGGTTAACGCAAAGGCATAACGCGACTCAAATTGTCTATCGCGTTCGAAATGCGGTCTTTGGAATGGTATCCTCATGCTCGTAGCTGATGATAAACTGACCAAAGATCTAACTTAGAGAAATGACACGCTCCTTATAACTGATCAAATAAGTCATCAATCCTAGGGAGTGGATAACGGTTTTTAATAGTTAATTTGTTCAACTCCCTATAATCATACACATGCGAAAATGAACCATCCATCTACTTAAACAAAATAACACCGGCGCTCCCCACGGAAAATGACTAGGTCATATGAAACCCTTGTCTTCCAACTCTTGAAGTTGTCCAGACAATTCTTGCATTTCCGAGGGTGCCAAACAATATGGAAACTTCGCGACCGGCGCCACTCCAGGAACTAAGTCTATACGGAACTCAATTTGTCGCTGCGGTGGTCATTGACAAGTCTTCCGGAAACACATCAGTAAAACCTCGTACCATGGGTATATCACTTATCCTAGGTTCATCTATCTTAACGTTCATTAGGGCTTTGACGTCTCCTAAAGTACGTTCCCTATGAAACCCGAAGTATCTCATCACCTTCCAACAGGTATACTAAACCACCTTCTCATGACAATACTATCACAACTTCTTCTTGGACAACCAGTCCTTGCCCAGAATCACATCAAAGCTTCACGATCCTCAAACGAATCAATGAACTCTAAAGGTTTGAACAAGCGAATTGGATAACTATACGAATTATTGAGTCAAAGGCTAGAATGCATATAGGAGATTTCCAACATATGGAATTAGACGTGGATTCAAATGACATAAGAATCTTTAAAAGACAAGATTACGTTTGTGCACGAGTGAAAGCGCAAACCAAAAAGAAAAATTTCAACAGGCGTACCACGACTAAAATGAACGCACAAAAATATTCAATAAGAAGGACGAAAATTCTCTTACCAATTAAATCGAATTTATCGGAAACCGTTAAAATTTAAAATAATGTTTTTATAAAATCAATTTAAATTAAGAAAAGCCAACTTTGAGTATAAATTCATTTTAAATAATAATGAAAATTGTCTTAAATGTATCTTTGTGAAAATTCTTCTGGTTGTCATAAAAAAATCTAGAGACTGTTATCTAATGGTGTATACCTTACCATTATGAATCACTTTAAACTTGCTTTTTATAATAAAATAAAAATCTATTTACAAAGATCATTTTATACATAATTTTCTACAAACACCAAAACTATACTTCCAAGGGTTTATTTATAATTAGGCATCAAATATATAACATATATCAATTATAAATAGGTTACTCAACAAGGACACTTAATACCAAAAGGGATCGTAAAACACGTACAGACTCTAACACAATTTCTATTTTTAAAAAACAAAAAGAAAATACCAGGAACCATATACTCAAATAGATTCAAATGAACTCGTTACCAAGGAAAAACTCATGCAACGTCACGCACCAAAGAATACGTAAGGTCTTATCCAAATATCGAACGACGAAGCAAACCTAAAAAGCATCGTTACTAACACGTTGCCAAGGGTTACGAAAACCATAGGATATTAACAATCAAGGGTGTAATGATAACAACTAATATGTTATGAACAATAGTGCTTAAAAGAAACGTTTGATTACTCATACGAGTAATCAAGCAAGAAAGAACTAAAGAAAGCGCCTATATCCGAAAGAGCAGATTTGTCCGAAACAACCAACTATACATCAAGACGTAGAATGGGAAAATAGGGTTATCCTTATAACAAAAGTATGATGTGAGGGATTATGCTAAGCTTTTAGGATTAGGAAATCCGAACAAACAAATCCGAGCAACGACGCAACCTCTCTTTATTAGCAAATACTAGGTTCCGCTATTACTAGATAGAGGGCAAAACTTTCAATTTCTATACAAACTCAACTCAACATATCCTTCCAATTAGGGTAGAGATATGATTCTACTACCCATACCACATCCCTTATCATGAAATTAATATAAAAAAGAAACATATTACACTTCCACCTTACAATATAACAAATAATAAATGCAATCGGGTCACAAGTTCTTCGTGTGTGATGCCTTTTATATTTATGTTCGGGCCACTATAATAGTAAGTGCCCCTTTTACACGTTTGTTACTTACTTCCAAGATTACTCATTTCATCATTATTCACATATGAGCACATATACCGCATTGCAATCTTTAACAACCACTCCAACTTTATCACATAAGGATGCTCCATTAGTAATACTTAATTATATCAAAATAAAATCGAAACGACATAAAGGATACGAAAAATCTCGCAACAAACTTCCCAAAATTAAGAAATAATCCGAGAGAGAATTAATCATTACAAATGTCGATATGGTAAAGGACATGTTAAACTTATGCTGAGGCCTCGTCTTGGTTGACGTTGCCTCTTGCTAGAATCTACGACTCCGCGGGTTCCAGCCCTACTACGCGCATACGACAACCGATTCAACTATCCTATCTCCTTCGTATTCCACAATATGTCTCCTCTTATGGTTCTTATAACGCTTAAGTCCAGTTAGAAAACGGTTCCTCAATGTGACTTCTTTACGGTAAGGAAAAAACATAGCTAAAATTCAATGAAAGTAATACATCTCATACTAGGGTAGGAAAAACTAACTCAAATGACAACTTATCAAAAATAACAAGATATATAAGCTAATGCAAAAATAGAGGGGAAGCATAGCAGTTATAGCATCAAACACTTAAGCCCTAAATGCATCTACATGAAGGACCCCTAGGTTATAGTCTAGGTCTTCCACACTTCTCTATAAACCATAGGCTCTGATTCCAATCTGTCACCCCTTCAAAGGCGGAAAGCGTGGCGTACCGAGTAGATTCATGTACAACACAATGGAGTCTACTATAGAGAAATCTTAAATGAAGCGAAATAATCAATATGGACGACTATGTGTTCATGACATTATCCAACAAAAGATAAAGGATGTCTTTCATTACTATGTAATGTGTACACGAAACAAAATAATTCAAAGTACTACAATCTCCAAAAACATGTATAAGCAAAACAAATGTCATAAATGAAAGACTAGAAAAAGACATCTACAAAGCAATGCCTTAGGGTCTCTCTAGCCTACTCTCCTTAGCATCATTCTTATCATCACGATACTCACCTAAAAATGATGCTTTATACGTCAACATAAAAGTTGGTGAGAGTCATGGTTAAGCCACAATATAAAATCCAAACAGCACATTACTGTGATAATAAAGAAAACACTGCAGGACAATAAATGAACTATCATACAGGCTAGCATGCACAACCAATCCAATACAATACAATATAATCCAATTTCACGATTTCTCAGTAACGATTTATAAGACGTTCTTAAATCTACAAGGTCCCTGTGTTACCCCCTATGCCCCTGGCCGGGGATACTTTCAAAAAGTATACCATCCTGCCTGCTATGGCCACAGGACCTTCTACTTAAACAGGCATGGATACCCGAATGGGTGTTCTCACCTGACTTAGTTCACAATTCTCAATATCATATCACAAAACATGTAGCACACAACATACAATAGTCACGTATAGTCCATGCATCTTTAACACCACATTATCACAGTAATCAAAATATTTCCAAACACTTTGCATCATTTCCACCCCCAATAGATCATAAGAAAAGAGGGGCTATGAAGCTCACCTAAAGCACAAGCAGCTTCCAAACAATTTCCACACAAGCTACACAATATAAACACAAATGTGTTACACGTGACCAAGCTAAAAGCTCATGTCCTTGTAACACTCATATGATGGATGTCTAAGGGTTTAATTAACCATCATGGGTCACCCCGACACCATGCCCAAACTTAACCATCTCATTAACACTTTACACTTTGCTAATTTCATTTTAAATAATGTAATTGCAGAATTTTAGTGTCTCTTTACGTACCCAAAACCCTTACTTAATGACCTTTATAAATTATAGCAAAAATCATCTATGTTCCTTTATAAGTATATTAACTACCTTTGGATTTTCAAAAGCCATTTACATGCACAAGTACTCCTAAGAAAATCAAACTTCAAAACAGTCCCAATTCGGATCTGATTGCACACTAAAAAGTTTGGACTTATTAACCATACTTAGACATAAATTAGAAGGTATCCTTCTGGGGTTTCTCTATATACATATGGAACTTAACTACTGTAGAAGGGCTAAGCTCAATTCGAATTTTAAGTTAGGGTTTTACCCTCACAAACATGACCTAAACCTGACCCGTATTTACTGTTTTGACAACTTTTATTGTAACCAACATTTGAATGACTTCTCGACCTTAAAAGCCTTCGAGGCTGAATTTTCTGGAAAAGTACAATAACGAAGCTTCTGTTTAGAGTCCAGAAACACTCAAAAACCTGTTACCATCAAGGAGATATTCACTCGTGAACACAGCCCTAAATTTTGCTCACCCTAAATAAAGTTTTTAACACAAATCTAACCTAACCAATTAAATGATTTTGACCCTAATCAAGCCCTAATCATTCTAGTATCATTAATATTTTGTATTTTATGCAAACCTTAGATCCATCATAAATGGATGTGTAATGATTTAAAAAGAATAAACCATAAGATGAAGAACATTCCTTAACGATCTTTCTTGAATTAACACGATCTAACCCACATAGATTTGCTTGATCTAAAAATGGCTTGTTCTTATGCTTTTGGGAACTTAACCATTGTATGACAACAAGAAGAGAGGAAAAGGGATGGGCCAAGTTGATTTTATATCTATTTCCTTCTGTGTCTTGCCAACTCAAATTAAGCCTATTAAAAAATGTAGATCTTGGGAAATCATAAAAACAATCAAAAGATGATGGGTTGGCCGATTCTAGAGAGAGAAAATGGGAAGTTCTAATGAGATAAAATCACTTAGTGTGTATTTGTTATACAATGAACATCCAACCCCTTCCCATGGCTGGAAAGGGGTATTTATACAAGAGTTTAGATGCCCTAATGGGCTATGGTATGGGCTTACAAGTGGGTAAAAGACTCGGCTTCTTCTCCCTCTAGCCCCAAATCCATGAGTCATACGCTTACGTTTAAACTATGAGCTAAGCTATTCTTGTTAATACATGGGGTGACCGAGTCTTTTTCATAAACCTAACAATCTCCCCCTAAGGGAGGTCAACCCTAAAAATACAATTTAAATTCTAGCATTCTAAGTCTTGATCTTCTGACTTTAGCTCATAGACTTTGATTCTTCATTCTTTAATTCCTTTGTACATTATGTAGTGATCCTTGAGCTTTGTTCCTTAGAATTGTGTGATCTTTGAGCATTCTTTGAGATCATCATCCACTTTAAATCTCTTAATCCTCCTTGTTGTGGAGTATTGCCTTCATGTGATGTTGTGACCTTCGGACCCACTATGTCACCACTCTTCTGGATCATGATAGAACTTATCAGAGTTGCAGAAGGTGTGTTATAGGTCTTTCAGTTGTCATGATATCTTTGATTAGCAACAGTAAGTGTGAGCATGGGGTTGGGAATTGACTCAACTGAAACGAGGTATCTCCATCTCCATCTTAACTTGAACCTGTAATAAAACAGTCAGCAACAAAGCTTGTGGACGAATATGGCTTTGTCATTCGCCTGAGTTTGGTTGGATTAACTCTCGGATCCTATGAGGGAAGTCCGATCCTGGTCATCAGTAGATTCATTTAAGATGAATATCCTTGACAAGATTTCAGTATAAGAATCGGGATCATCAAATTACACAATCATCGAATCAATCATACTTGCTGTTCTTTTTCGAACGTCTCAAAGTAGACAACACGGATAAGAGTAGAATCGTAAGTTCTGTCTTACGAATAAAGATGAAAAGTGATTTGAAATCAATTCGATGTGTAACTTTGAGAAAGTGGTTGTGTGACACAATCGAAGCGTTGTTTTATAGCACACAATATCATATTTTATCAGAAAACATATTTGTTTTGAAATATATACACAGTTCAATGTGCTCGAAAATCGCAGTTGGGTTGAGCACTTGAAAGGTTTTTCAAAAATTAATTAGTCAATTCATGTTGGAATACAGTTTGATTCACTAAAGAATCGCCCCCATCGTAGCTTTCCATTTGTCCAAGTTTAACCCATAGTGGAACTCAATGTCACCTACCAGAGTTTTGTTTGATGTTGGCTATTGGAAGGATTTTCTATCTCATTGCTGAGTACTTTCGTATCACTCGGATCTATTGTTTATGGGCAAAAATACCATGAGGATAATGCGTAGGACTCTTAAGATCTTTACTTGTTGTCACAGTGTGTGAAGAACAAGCATAGTTTGTATCAGTGTCCTAACGAGATTTGTGGATGATCTCATGGCTCTAGACTTAATAGTGCATTTTTGGTTTTTAGTAGTCGGAGGCTGGAGCAGACTGCCACCTTTTCAATATCATCTAACTCGGAGTGAGAGAGACGATAGAAATGTATTGATCTCCGTGAGAAATGAAACAAGAATCCTTTGAGGGATCTTGAGTGGCTAGGGAGGGTTTGTGAGCGTATCACGGTGGTCCATGAGACTTGTCTTCCCCATTCAAGTTAGCAATCATCCATGGTGATTCTGACAGCATATTGTAGATACCGGGTTTCTGGCCTAATGTTTAAGGAGGGCTGCTTTCTTTTCACCCTTTATCTTAACATTTCTTTTTCATTCTTCAACCCTTTAGTGCTTACCGAGACTTCATTACTAGTACTTTGTTGGGTATGTTCCAGTACTAGCTCTATCTCAGTCCGTACTCTTCCCTTATTCTCACATTACTCCTTTTATGATCATACCTAAGGACTTCTACACTAACTAGTGGATTGTCCCTGGGTAGATCCCTCCGGCTCTGGCGGGATCATGGGAACGATTACCTAACCTTACCATCCTTATAACTCCGATAAATTAGTTACAGGGTCGGTCATAAGTATTTCCACAATTGCTATTATACACCATTAGTCCCCCCTTAATATGTGCATCGATATTCGAAATAGTTTAGCACATATGGGAGAGCCTATAAATGAGTCCAAAAGATTACATTTTTATCAGATTTTCATATTTAAATCACATTCTCTCCCCCGATCAAAAATTTCAAACCTATTGAGATTTAGGATTCCAATTGATTTAAATGAGTTAGAAAAATTAGGAGAAAATGTAGTCTGATTAAATGTATATCACCCCAATTCCGCCACTAAAGATACAACTCCCCCTCAATAATTGAGGGTCTGTTAGAGTTACCTTACAAATCACTACTAAGAATGTACAGTATTAACAATATGTTACTATTTACACATACTAAGAAGTACTTAAAAGATACAGAGAAATGTTATTATTCGGTTCTCTGAAGAAAAAAAATAAAAAAAAAAAGGTTCTGTTTAGTTCTCCTTCTCGTATACGGTCCACCAAACAAAGCTTTCAAGTTCCAGAAGATTTGCCTCAGCTTTAGCCTGCTTTTGAATAGCAAACTGAATGCTGGCTCTTGATCACATTCATTCGTGGTCCAGAACCTTGTATTTAACCCCGGATTGATCTTGTTAACTTTGAATTCCTTTACTCGATAGTCCAAAGCTTCATCTATTTGTTGTAGAGTCTCGTCACTGAACTTATGGATTTCGTTGAAGCGCATGATCATCTGCATACCATATGTTTCTCTGAACACCACGGCTCTTGGGGAGTCAAGAATCTTGTAGTCATGCATGAACTCGAGCCCTGTAGCTTCCCAACGAGGTTTGGTGAGGTTCAGCTGAGTCTGGTAACTCTCGATGCCAAGTTGGAAGTCTTCTACCCTTTTTTTGATTACCAGATTCCTAATCCATAAGTTGACAGCAGTAGATAGAATCTTCTTGTCTTTAGGCGGTAGTGGTTTAGGTGGACTTGAAGATTCAGCAAGTACATGTCTTCATAAGTCACTCGGGTACAGAAAAAGGTCTTTGAAGTCACTTTCCAACAATAGTATTTATTCCTTGTTATTGCTCTTCGAAGGACTATCTTGTTCCATGTAATTCGTACCCGTAAATTGAAAGAATCAATGATGACGACACTAAGGTCGCATGTTGTGTAACCGGACAATAGCTCTTCGGTTTGGTTGTCAGCTGTAGTATTCGGTCGATGTAGAATTATGGTCTCTTAAACACCACGTGAGAGATTACCATATGATGCTGATATGTCATACATATACTCTTCTTCGGCCCACATCTGATCAGGTACCATCTGTTCTAACCCGTCATCAGGATAAGACGCAGCTTTCATCTTTGTGATTGACAACACAAGTCTGTCACCCTTATGGCCAAATCGTAGATACTCCAAATCTTTGTTGAAGAAGAATTCTGTCTGAATCTTGAATTGACCTGGAGGACACCCCACAATGGGATGTGCGTCTGCTTAACATTATTTTGGTAATCCTTTGTCCCACTTGATTGAGTCAGAAGCTTGTGGCATTCCTCATATGAATTGTAGATGAATACGTCGGGATGGAAAGGCTTTGGAAATACTTCATATACAGGACTTCCAAGGTGTAGGGGTGAGCTCTGTTATTTCCTGCTTCTTGCAGAACCAATCAATAAACACCCCAATATCACCGGTCTGTGAGAGCAGTGAGTTCTCCGCTGGAGATTCATAGCTGGAGGCAAGAGCAGATGCCCAGTTGTTTATGGGGACATGTAGACTGGATGAAGGAATGGACCAAGCAGGTTCAGGTGTCGCAGGTCGATCTTCTTCGGAAAGAGGTTTAAACCATGCTTGATTCTGAGGAACTTTGGGAATGTGCCTACTGCCGATTATCTTCATCATCCGACCACCATGTCTAGGATCTTTCAAAGTCTGATTGTTCAGCATGAATACGTTCTTCAGGAACAGTGATATAAAACCCTCCAATTTTCCCAGTATTTCAATCATGCAATATCTAACTTTACTTTGTTAGTACTACTTTTTCACGGTAATAAAATTTCGTTTCATTCTATTCCATTATGTAACATACTTTACGTTTCTAAAGTAAACAAAGCCCACGCAACCTACCTATGACAATCATATCTACATATATGTCAATCAAACATCATAACATGTCAATTCAATATCATAATATCATTTTTACAAAGTACATTACTCATATAATGTACCAATTGCAATATTATATCAAAACGGGCTTTAAACCGTTATCATATACCTCTAAACCTTAATTCCATGAAGGTTAATTTTTTCTAAAAATTGAATGTACAGTTACTAAATAATCTGTACAAATTGTAATATAACATCTCATTTGAAATATAAACTCCCTCCAAGTCAAGGTACAAGTCTTTAAAAGTACAATGTACAAGTCATTAAGCATGACATCCAAAATAGCCGTTTTACCTCTGTTTTCATTCTAATTTCTTCACCACCACTTTTGTAAAAGTTAATACACTCAATATACAATGTATAAACACTAATTATTCCACTCATAATCTCTCACACATTTTTTTTACACTCAAAACCTAATTCTAAAACCCTAAACCCTAAAACGAGCTAGGTTTTTTTAAACCATGGACCGTTTCTTTAATTTATCCATTGTAAACACTAACCCATTATAAATAAGTTGTAAATAACATAAATTACAACATTACAAATCACATTCCATCATCATTTCACCATTTTAACAACAATGTATAAGAATTAAATTAAGAAAACCCTAATTGAACCCTAATTTGAACTTTTGACCTGTTTACTCATTTTCACCCATTTTAAACTCGAACCACCTATCAAATATTGTTAATAACTCCTAATACAATCCTTATAAACATTAATCCATCATTATTGATCAAGTGTACTCGAAATCCAAGCTTGAAAACCCTAGTTCGAGCCCTAAGGAACCCGCGACCTCTTTTCTTGCAAATTGACCCATTTTGAAGCTACACTTTGCAAACAAGCACCTTGATGACCATCCAAATTCATCAATAACCAGATTACAAGCACCTCTAAGTCTTCTCCTTGGTTACAAAATCTCCACATCCTCTCCTTTGGCCCTAAGTAAGCCGCGACACCACAAGGACCATCCACCACCTTCTAGCTAGTTTCTAGCTTACATGATTCATCTCATAGCTTCTTTTTTTTGTTTTACACATCACCCTCTAGCTGCTGCAACATGACCAAGATCAGATCACTAAGACTCCTTGGCAACCAAGACTCCATTCGACTATAAATAGGAGCATAAACTCTTCATTCTTACTCATCCCCCACTTACTCAAATAAGATCCTAAGAGGTACTAATAAGTCTCAAGAACAGAAGTGAAGCAAAAGAAACAAAGAAAAGAAGCCCGAGAGTCGTTATTCTAGGCGTACGAAGCTAAAAATCCCGATTTCGACCCGTTTTCAAGCTATAAGCTCAAACCCAGGTTCTATGATCTTCATTCCTGCTCCTACACTTTTATAATGTTCATATGATCCTAAATAAACTCTTGTTAAAGTTTTATAACTCAATTCATACTCATTTTCCATTTTGATCAAAAAAACGTACACCCAAAACCCTAATTTTATGTTTTTCTTAAAACTAAATGTTATAATGGTTAAATATTGATATAATCCATTTTAACATGCTTAACTAGTATTAATATAACAACTTTCTTATAAGTCTTGAAGGTATAGGAATTTGAACTTTTAAAAAACCAGCGCTTTTTGGTTTTTTTGAAACCCCTAATAGGACCCGTTTTGCTTCCAAGCGTATCGATTCGTTATTTTGACCGTTCATTATGTTCAGTCTTCATATTTTTGATTATATTAATAAGCTCATTAACCTTAAATTTACTTTTCTATTTGAAAAATTCATATTATGAATTTTGGACATGTATTGTAATCATTCTTCATGCAACGGGATTTTACGTAACTTTGAAAACTCTTATAAGTACAAGGACATTTTGCCATATTTCTAAAGTTATAACTACAGAGTTTCTATTATGTCACTTTTCAAAGTGCAAGGTTTACTTTGCACATCTTTTAAACTTGAAGGACCAAACTCGTAAAAGTGCAAACTCCAAGGGTATATTTTGCCATTTTTTGTTCTTAAGGGTCTAAAATGTAACATTTTGAAAATATATAAAAACATGTTTAAAACATTACAAAGGATAACTTTAATTAACACTTGTCGTGCTTATCATTTCCAGATATTGATCAAAACGCGTAAAAAACGTTTATATCGTATCACAATTACTATGGAGCTTCATATTAAAATGTTTTAATCTTGGGATTACTTTTGACGTAGTTGTTGGGTTTACAAGTTAAAGTTGCCCTAGTCTCCCCCACCCCATCAAACGTTTAATGAATGACCTCTGAAATGTGATGGCCCGAACCTTGATACAATAATCCAAAACTCTCCAATCAACTTTATAACAAATATTAAAATTCTTAGAATCAAAGTTCTTGAGTTACAATCTTCCTAAGGACATCAACCATATTGATCCCAGGGTTCGTGACGAGCTGCTTTCTTTCATGTTGATATACTTTCCGCCCGAGTAGATAACGTCGTACTACCATACAGACGCCTTTCCTTTGATATACTTTTGTCGTTAATTAGATTTCCCAGTTAAGGTGAAGTTTATAGCCTCGCTTTTACTTATTTACATGCTTTATAAACCCGCGAGGGGGATACATGCTTGTTACAAACTCTTTTACATACTCGTTTATCTTATGACAATGTGATTACTTTTCAAAGACTTAGTGAAGTTCACATCCTCGCTTTTACTTATTTACATGCTTTATAAACCCGCGAGGGGGATACATGCTCAATTGTTTTTAATATACACAAGTACTTAAAACCGATATTGTGAAGTTCTTAACCTGCTTTACTTATTTCATGTTTTATAAAACCGCTTAGGGGGATACATGCTTGCTACAAACTCTTTTATCATACTCAGTTTTTCTTATAACAATGTGATTACCTTTTTCAAATGGACTTAGTGACAGATTTATAACCTGCCTTTAATATTTTTCTTGTTTTATAATCCCGCGAGGGGGATTACATGCTTGTTACAAACTCTTTTACATACTCATTTATCTTATAACAATGTGATTACTTTTAAAAGACTTAATGAATTCATAATCCCACATTTCAATCTTTTGAATACTTTATAAACTATGATACCTGATTTAAATCCATGATGGCATGTGTTTTTCCAACTGATGCTATCCAGATATTATTATTTGCCTAAGTAGCTTTTTCTAGTGCCATTATTTTCATATTCATGATCATTTATTACTTGGATTGCCGAGTAAGTGAACCGAATATTGTGAATAGATCTATTGGGGTGTCGGCTCCCGTTGGTATCCAATTTCATCGGGTAGCCTAGATGCACTATATTTGTCCTAATAGGTAACCTGGCAAGTTACCTTTTCACGAGGACATCAGTCCCTACATATTATCACTACCGGTGATCTTTCCCTGTAAAATGTTAATTGTTGTCCTGAGCTTAGATTGCAAATAATAATTTTACCGAATTTCCATGTATATTGTATTCGTTGCAATTATTACCATTATAATAACTTGCATTCAACCATATAATATTTAACTGTTCCCCATAATAATGTTGTTCTCCATAATAATGTTGTTCTCCATAATAATGCTGTTCTCCATGATAACGCTATTCTCCATAATAATGTTGTTTTCCATAATAATTGTGCACACTATAATTTGTATTCAAACTAATTACCATAAACCTATGAATTTCACTCAACCTTTGTGTTGACCCTTTTTAGCTTGTTTATCTCTGTTAATTGGCCAACTTATGGCACGGGATGTCATTGACTTGAAGGATGGCTAAAATTGTTATCATTCACTTGTATGTAATTAGCTCCCTCCCTCCCAACACTTTGGGGACCTGCCTTTGTAAAAACTCTGATTTTAAATGAATGATAACGTATCTTTTAAAAACGTCTCTTTTGAGTCGTTTTCTATGATTGTGCCTGTGATTCATGAAGTAATACCCCAGATTAGCTTCCGCTGCTATATTTATCAAAATAGGGGTGTTATAGAGTGGTATCAGAGCTCACGGTTATAGAGAACAAGGGTAAAACCTTAACTATAACTACTTTTCTTTTGCCATCAATGTCCTCCGTGCCACTACATTCCCTGAATTGTAAAGATGCCACTACTTTTCCTGAATACTATGTAAAAATACATAACTATTATACTATTATATAAGTAACTTATGTTATTTACTACTGGGTTGTTACAGTCATGTCTTCGTCCCCTCACTCATCCGATTCCGATATTGAGAATACTTTTTCCTCTACGAACATTCTAAACTATTTCCCAGCCTTCTCCGGAAAGTTTCTCCTGGTGATCTTGATGATATTTACTAAGTATCTTTTGACTACTTAGTCTTTCACCTTTACATGATGATCTGTATATAAAGAACATACAAGCATATGATACTATTCCACCACCCCAGGTTATTATTGCTCTACCAGCTATTGTACCTCCAACGATGTTTAATTCCCGAGATTCCTTTCCTTCCGAGAAGATTTCATCACCTAAAGACACTAAGCCTCCTATTGAATCACTCATTTCCGTATCTATCTCTCAAAGTCTTAAATTCTAAAACTTTCCGTTCTATCTTGCAATATCAAAGAATGAACACAAGTCTTTTTATTCTTATATATTTGATATGACTATATCATTTTATGGATTCTTATTATGTGTTGTATTGCATATAGATGCCTTCCAAGAGAACATCAACATATGCAACACCAACTATGACTCAGGCTTCCATCCGGCAACTGATTACTGATGGTATTGCTGCCGCTCTGGAAGCACAAGCTGCTGCCATGGCAAATGCCGACAATCCCAATAGGAACACTGAACCAAGAGAAATTCTTATAGCAAAAAGAGGAAACTACAAAGAATTCATAAGCTGTCAACCTTTCTACTTCAATGGTACGGAAGGAGCTGTTGGACTCATTCGCTGGTTTAAACGGACTGAATCAGTATTTTCTCGTAGCAACTGTGCCGAGGAAAACAGAGTGACATTTGCTACTGGTACCCTGACCGACGATGCCTTGTCTTGGTGGAATGCATACGCCCAACCTATCGGAATATAACAAGCTAATAGGATCACCTGGACTGAATTGAAAAGGCTCTTGACCAATAAGTATTGCCCTCGAACTGAAGTCAAGAAAATGGAAGATGAATTTTACAACTTGGTTATGAAAGGACATGATCTCAAGACTTACGTTAGAAGATTTCCAGATTAGCAGTCTTATGTCCAAACATGGTGCCTAATTCTGAGAAACTTATGGAAGCTTTCATCATGGGACTGCCCCAAAGCATTGATATCTATCTCTCGAAGTCTTAAATTCTAAATTT
Source organism: Tanacetum coccineum (assembly GCA_026074375.1). NCBI lineage: Eukaryota > Viridiplantae > Streptophyta > Magnoliopsida > Asterales > Asteraceae > Tanacetum > Tanacetum coccineum. The sequence continues at coordinate 27,738 of BQNB010031043.1, forward strand.
TTTTGTTATATCCTGCAACGTAATAACAAGGAAACACACAAGAATCTATACAATGTCAAATGATTCAATACCCCTAGGTATGAAAATTTTGACAAAGACTTGTGATAGCATTCTTATTCGATGTTGACTTTTAAAGGTTAATGGATAACGATTCTTTATGATCAGAATGGTGCAACGGAAGTGTGGTAGACCCATAACCCACAGGTCCCATAAATCAAAGTATTCCATCCACCCAGGTTCTGACAAGATATATCAAGATTTAGAGAAATTCTATTGGTTGTCATCAAGAGGTGTGGTCTTAAAAATAAGTAGACGTGTGAAAGGTGGAAATTATAATTATGGTGCGCAACATAATTATAAGTGCATCACACACGTGGACTTGTGACCTTAATTAGCCTAGCATAAAGATCAAATTCATGCCCAGTACCTACATCTATTCCCAAACAATACCACTACAACTTTCAACTAAATCTCAGGACGAGATTTCTTTAAGGGGTGGAGACTATAACAACCCGCAATTTTCATCAATGTAAATATCCATCTATTAAGTTAGATGCAACGTACTATCTATCTATTATGTATGAACCACCTTTTTCAGGGAAATTTTTCGCTTCATTACTTGCATAACTAAAGTTAACGAGCTCACGCAACCTACCTATGTCAATCCTATCTACATATATGTCAAGTAAACATCATAACATATCAAGACAATATTTTAATATCATTTTTACAAAGTACATTACTCATATAATGTACCATTTGCAACGTTATATCAAGACAGGCTTAAAACCGTTATCGTATACCTCTAAACCCTAATTTCATGAAAAGTTAATATCTAAAGTTAATGCAAAAGCTACTAAAGCATATGTACAAGTAATATAACATCCCATTTGAAATATAAACTCCCTCCAAGTTAGGGTACAAGTCCTTAAAAGCACAATGTACAAGTCATTAAGCACGATGACATCGAAAACTAGCCTGTTTTAAAAACCTCCGATTTCCCTAAACAAATTCCTATAAATTTATAAGTACAAGTTTCAAGCAAGTCATATACTTTATTTACAATCCATATTCATTCTCATTTCATGAAATTTCAAGAAATCTAAGTTAGAAACCCTAACCCGAGCTAAATAGTAAACCATGACCCGTTTCTTGGTTCTTATCCTTTTTTTAACCTCAACCATTACTCAAATAAGTTGTAATAACATAAATTACAACATTACAAATCACATTCCCTCATCATTTCACCATTTTTACAACAATGTACACGAATTGAATCAAAGAAACCCTAATCGAACCCTAATTTCGATTCGTGACCCGTTTACTCATTTTCACTCATTTCAAACCCGAACCACTAATCAAATCTTGTTGTAAACCCTTAATACAAGTCTTATAAATCTGTTAAAATCATCAATGTACTAAATCAAAATAGTACATGAAAATAACCCAGAAAAACCCTAGTTCGAGCCTTATGAACCCGCGACCTCTTTTCTTGCCTTTTGACCCATTTTAAAACTTCACTTTGCAAACAAGCACCACAATGATCAAGCTACTTGCCTCCCAAACAGCTTCCAAGCACCTCTCCTAAATATCTAGCTCATTTCTTGGTTGCTTAAGAGGCCACATCACCTCCCTTGGTCCCTAAGTATGCCGCGGCACACCACCACCATAAACAACCTCCACATCACTCTAGCTACCACCATAGACCTCCCATGTCATCCCTAGACCTCCTAACACAGCATCTACAAGATCATTACACCTTGCAACTCCTCCTTTGGCCTCCAAGACTCGATCGAGTATAAAAAGGGGACATAACCCCTCATTTCAACTCACACCATTATTTCTTCTTCTATATCCATCAATGGCAGAAAATATTTGATCAAGGAAGTCCCAAGAGTCCTAAGAAGTAGAATACAGGTGAAGAATTGAAGCCTTGAAGCCCTGAGACCCCAAACCTAGGCATACGAAGGCATTCTATTCTACCAATTTTTGTGTTGTGGGGATGAGGGGATTTAGTGAGTGGTTGGGGGGAAATGACGTGGTGGAGGAGTGGTGTTTGGGTGGGTTGGGGTTTGGGGTGGGGGATGTGTTGGTTTTGGGAGGTGACGGTGATTGGATTGGTGTTGTTGGGGTGGTTTGGGGTGGAGGAAGTTTGGGAAGTGTAAGATGAAGTTTGATTGAAGGAAGTGTGGATAGGGGTGAGATTTGGTGAGAGGGAGTTGGATTTTGGGGTTGGTTGGGGTGTGGTGGGGGGGGGATGGTAGGAGGGATGTTTGGGATGTTGTGTGAGGGATTTTGGATTGGGGGTGAGGATTGTGGTGTTTGGAAGTTGATGTTGGTTTGGTAGAAGGAGATTTGTGAGGAATTTTTGGTTGAGTTGGGTTGGTGATGTGTGAAGGATGTTTTGTGGGGTGATGAGAAGCAAAGTATAAGTTAAATGTTGTGTGCTCCCGGTCCCAGCGTGTGATGGAGTGGGAGCGTGGTGAGCGAATTCAAGTGGAATGCGGGAGAAGCCAAGTAGTATAGCAAGGTAATATTGTCAGATGACTGGGAAATTGTGGGATGGTAATGGCTTTGTGGGGTGTAAGTGCAAATGGGCTGAAAGGAAAGGTCGTATGTGTCTAAGTTAATTTAATTTCTATCAATAGCCATGTCAATTATTTTCAACCAAATATTCAATGGTGCCTTTGTTTATTCATTTCATCATCCCTAGCAATGTCTTGTCCTTTGTCGCGCAAAGTGGAGCCCAATGTGTAAATAATTTGTCAAATCCAGCCTGTCTTATAAATAAAAAAAGAAAAAAAAAACATGAATCATATAGCCCACTCTCCATAGCCCATCCGTCCTTCCGATCAGATTTAATCCCTTGTCCTTCGGCTGTGTATCTCTCTCAAAGTTTATGACTACCTTCTTATTCTAAATCCAAAAGTTATTCAAAGTTAATATTAATTGATTAAGCTTGATTGTGTCTTTAATACGTAGTGTGTTATAAAATTGATCTTAGGTGATGTCTAGTGTGTTGCCTGAAATCAATTAAATATATCAAAAGACCTCAATTGTAATTTGGCCAAAATCTAATTAAATTCATGTTGTGTGAATGTAATCACAATGTCATTATCTAATCTCATCCCCCATTCCCCCTTTTAATATTTATCAAATTCTCAATAATGTTTCTCATCAAATTTCATAATTTCTTGAAGTCTAGCTTTTCTAATTGTGAAATTAAGCTTATTTTTCGTTTATTTGTGTTCCCCCCAAACAAACAACCGCCCAACCCTCCGACCCCCCCCGTACACTAAACCACAACCCATGATCCTAACTACATCAACAGATACAAAATATAGTGAACCAAGTCATACTACAACGCTTATGAACTAACCACCCTTTGCCAGTAATATCTCTATATTGATCCCAAACCAACCCCATAAACCCAAATAATCATGTTTATTCCATAACTCTCCAAAGTAAAACTGACTCAATAATGTTATAACCATCTTAACTAATGTTTAATATAACCAATTTGTTTAGTCTATGAAAGAAATTGAATTGAAAAACCCCCGCGTTTTTGGTTTAGAACACCTAATTCGACCCGTTTTTGATTTCCTGGCCTTAACAATCGTTATATTTAAACTTATCGAATACGTAAATATCTTATTTTAGCTTATATTTGTATGCTATAACCTGTAAATATCTTTTGGAATGTTAAAAATAGCTTGCATGCAAATTTGGACTTGTTTTGTAAATCATTTTCATGCAAGGGGTATATACTGTAACTTTTAAAAACTTATAAGTACAAGGACTATTTTTACCAAATCCAAAGTTATCACTATTTGGTCCTGCATTATGTCACTTTCCAAAGTACCTCGGTTTACTTTTGTACATTCTTTTTAAACTAGAAGGACCAGACTTGTAAAAGTAAAAACTCCAAGGGTATATTTTGCCATTTTTCATTCTTAAGGGTCTAAAATGTAACATTTTGAAAAAGTGTGAAAATATGTTCAAAACCTTATAAGACATAACATTAATTAACTCTTGACAGCTTAATCATTTCAATTATTGAGCAAAAACGCTTAAAAAACAATTATGATCTAACTATTATAGAAATCAATCAACGATGTGCATTATAAAAATCCTATTTCCCGAATCTATATCGTATCACAATACTAGGGACTTCATATTTAGGGGTTTTCATCTGGTATTAAGTTCAGACTGAGTTGTTTTGGGTTTACGATTTTAAAGTGCCATAGCTCCTCAAATGTTTACTGAATGACCTCTGAATTATGATGGCCCGAACGGTGATACAATACTCCCTAATAATTCAATCACAGATATACATTATACCTTATAAAGTTTTGAAAACATAACAATCAAACTAAGACTTGACATATTACCCCAGGTTGCGTGTGACGAAGCCGTTACTTTCATTCCATATACCTTTGCTATCAATCAAATTTCCTTATACTGTTAAGGTGAGTTCATACTCTTAAATGTTTTATAAACCCGGGAGGGGGATACATGCTATAAACCATGAATGCAATTATTTTCTGTATGCTATCCTGATTTATTATTGCCTAAGTAACTACTTTTGCCTTTAAATCCCCAAAATCATGAACCGTTAATTACTGTAAGGAGTGAGCGCGAATGTTGTGAATAGATCTATTTGGGATTGGCCTCCCTGTTGGTGTACGCAGTTATATCGGTAACCAATTGCACACCATTAGAATATAACTGTGGGTGTTTTGGAAAAGGCACCCGTTGGGGCTATAACGTATCAAATATATCCCAAGGCTTCGGATTCACGAGCTAATGGCAATAATATTGTTTTACAAATAACGGGTGTATAACAACGTAACCCAATATCGAATTTGCATTCAAATTATTTAACTTAAACCTATGAATATCACTCAACCTTTGTGTTGACTTTTCAGCATGTTTTATCTCAGGTAATTAAGCAACTTATGGCACGGAGTGGCGAGGACTTGATGATGGCAAAACTGTTATCATTCAAACTTTGTGTTTTAGATTTTAGGACCTTTCGTTTGTAAAAACTCTGATGAAATAATGAATGATGACTAAATTTTCAAAAATGACTCTTTTTGATTCGTTTTCTATGATTATGACTATTGTACCTTGAAGTAATACCCCAGATTAGCTTCCGCTGCTATATGTAAAAATGGGGGTGTTACAGATTTGGTATCAAGAGCCACATTATAGAGAACAAGGTTGAAACCTGTCACACCCCGCCAAGGCGGAAACGCGAGGCGTAAACAAGAATGGATATCATCACAACACATGGTGTCTATATAGAGAATACTAAAAAGAAAACTAAACTAAAGCAAAGACACAAAGTGTCATAACAATACCCAAAACCTAATGGTGTCTTTATTAATGAGAAAGAGTCTCCTCAATAAATGACATGCAAAACATAATCCAAACAATTCATGCAAACGTAATTATTCAAAACAAAACACATTAATAAACTCCAAGCATCATACGATCTCTTCTAGCCACTTCGCTCTATCTTAGCACCATTAAGCTCACCTGAAAATGATGCTTAAAACATCAACATAAAGTTGAGCGAGAATCATAGGTTTACGACAAACAACAAAATCCAAAATAAACTTTTAATTAGCTGCTGCAATTACCAAAACAATTCAGGACAACAATTAACAACAACGGGACAGAACGTGCCCACGATCCACAATCATACCAAAACAATGAGGTAGGCGTACCTCGCCGCTCCACTAATAGTCATAGAAAGGAATACAAATCCTAATTCCAGACTCTTGGTACCGAAGTCACAATATCACAAGGAGTTGATCACCTCCAAGGATCTTACCCACAAAGTAGCGAAGTCCACAATCTCATAACCCCTGGGTAAACGTACCCCAAGCTCCAAATCTCACAACATAACAACATCAACAAGACAAGACAAGACAAGCAAAACAAAACAAGACAAGACAAGACAAGCATCATTCTCACCCTAAAATAACATGAGAAAAAGGGGCTATGAAACTCACCTTTGCTTAGCTTTCCAAAAGATTCCAACAATAAGCTTCACAAACAACTAGCACAAATCTATACAACAAAATAACTCGTGTTACACGCTACTAAGACAAAAGCTTAATGCACATGTAACAATCATATGATGGATGTATAAGGTGTTTAGTTACCACTCACGGGTCACCTCACAACCATGTCCCGACATTTAACCAATTCGTTTACACATATTTTTATTTTAAAGTCATACAATTACCAAAACGTAGAATTTTGACAGCGTTACTCAAAACCTCTATTACTGATCCTCCATAATTTCATACCAAACTAACCTAGTTAATTTATAAAGTATATTAACTACCTCATGATTCCCAAGAGCCATTTACATGCACAAGTACTCCTAAGAAAATCAAACTTCAAAATAGTCCCAATTCGGATCTGATTGCACACTAAAAAGATATCCAAAAAACCATACTTAGACAACAAATCAGATGCTAAAAATTTATGGAAGTTTAATAGACACATAGAACTAAACTCCTGTAGATTGGATAATCCTAATTCAAATTTTAAGTGGGGGTTTTACACCTCGTAATCTGACCTAAATCTGACCCGTATTTACTGCTTTGACAACTTTTCTTGCAACCAACGTTTGAATGACTTCCCGACCTTAAAAACCTTCGAGGCCGGATGTTCTGGAAACTAGACTCTCTGAGCTACGTCATAGACACCGGAAACTTGACAAAAACTATTACCATCATTGAGATATCAGCCGAACAACACAGCCCTAAATTCTGCCCTAATCTAAATCAAATTCTAACGCGAATTAAGCCTAACCAATTACACCCATAAGCTTCTAATTAAACCCTAATCATTATAACATGATTATTATATCATTAATTACAGATTTAATGAAACCCTAATTATCCACCATATTAATTATTACATGATTCAAGATTAATAATTAACAAAGATTAAGTAAAATCTACCTTAGAACTTGTTTTCTTCACAAAAGCAAAACCCTAATTTTTTTCTCCTCTTTTTCTTCTTTTGTTCGTCCGATCTCACAAGGGGGAAGGGGTTAGGGATTTTATTTTGTATTTATAGGCCCCTAAACTAACTCTAGATAATTCCTAATTAGCATTTGATTCCTATTAAAATTCCTTTTTTCCTTTCTTTTCCTAAAACTGGCCGAACTCCCTTTCTTTTCTTTTTTTTATTCTATTTATTTATTTATTTATTACCTAATTATTTGTATTACCTTAATTTTTTACAAAAACCTAAGCTTATTTGCGCATACCTTTTTGCTTAAACGCAATATACTAAACTTTTAAAAATAATTAACTTTTCATTTTTATTAATCCTAACTTTCCAAAAATAGAAAATTCATTTCTTTCATATCCTAACTACTAAAACCTATTCTTATCCTAAATTACTAACACATAAATACGTATACATAATATTACTTACACGATAAATCATTAGGACGCTTAAATCACAAAAATCATTTCCTTGTCACAAAAAGTGAACGAAATGAACTCCACAAAATCCAATACAAATCCAATCCCAATGAGACGATCACGCTCAATGGATTGATTATCCAATCTTACATATCTCACACAAATGCATATAAACACGTATAAACACATATAACACATAACCCATACATTGCAACAGATACTTAAGTCAACACTAATAGTTTGACTAACCTGCTCAAATCATGGTTGTCACAGGTTGCTCCTAGCCTTGCGTCCAGATGTTCATCTACTAGAGCAGTTACTTGAGTTTTAAGAGGATCGTTCGTTTTGAGTTCAGTAACTTCTTTTTCTAATATTGTGACTCTGTTTTTGAATTGGAAGACTGATGCGAAATCAAGAAGTGCAGATTGAGGATTTGTAGCTTCAGTTGTTAGTGGTGGTATGGATATTGATTGTTGCGGTGGAGGAGTGAAGGATGGTAATGATTGTGGGATGACGGTGGAGAATACTGGTGAAAAATTAGTGATAACCAAGACAGGTACTGTAAGGAGTATGGGTGTTTGCTGGCTTGGTACTTCATGATGGACATGAACATCCATTGGAGAAACATTTTCTACATCCGTATGGGGAATATCTGAAAAGTTTAAGAATTTAGTTGCCAAGTCAGATGAATGAGAAGAGCTAGTAACTGGAACTTCAGTCTTCTGTGGAACAGTAGAAAGTGTCACATGAGCATCTTCTATGACTTGAGAGATCTCTGGATTTTCATTCCCTTGTTGAATGTAAGTCATTTCAGCATTGGTACCCTTCTCCTGAATAAACCCTTTATCAGTATCAACTGGTTCTTTCAGCCTTTTATCCACATCATCGTATAGCTGACTGGTAGTATAATCCATCTCTTCATCTTCATTACCTTCAGCTTTATTAGTAATCTTTGCTTCATCTTCATCATCAGAATCGTTAGACGGGGTTTTAACAAACTCATCATTCTTTTCATCTTCATCAGTTTCATCCTCTTCTTCATTTTCTTCTTGATCAGACTCGGAACCCAATTCATTCTCATCAGATTCATGCTTGGAATTCGACTCATTTCCATTGTCTGATTGGGTTTTGTCATTGTTAGGATATATTATGATTATGAAGTTAATGCTGCTGATATTAGTTAGTTCTGGTAGTGTGTATGTTAGTTCTAATAGTATGTAGTTAAGTCTGCTAGTATAAAGATGTTAATACTGCTAGTATAGTTAATACTGTTTATGTTTAGTTAAGTCTGCTTATCCAGAATGTTAGTTAGAGTTAGAGATATGCATGAGAAATGTTAGGAATAGATACGCATAATCTCTAGACGCGTTTTTGAAAAGCTCATTAGGGTTTCCTTGGTGTATAAAAGGAACCTTATGCGGCATAGTTATTAGTGATCCAATAGTGAGAAAATCTGTAACCTTTGGCAGATTATATTAATATACGTAGTTAGTTAATTGTGTTCTTCTTAGCAGTATAAGTTAGATTCCGCATAACTTATATTGTTCTTAGTCATTGTTTCTCTTATAGTTAATATGTGTTTACACAAGTTAGCTATCACCCTTAACAGGCTAGAAAGATTTATTCATTGGGATCAACAAGTGGTATCAGAGCTTGTTGAGAAACTTTGAATAAGAAGAACATCACCAAACAACCCTAGACAAAATCATAACAAGAAAAATAACCTTCTTTTCCAATGACAGGAGATGATGCAGAAGTTTCAACATCAACAGTACAAGAAACCACTCACATGGTGTCATCTGTTAAACTTCACATGCTTAAGAAAGGTGAGTATACAATATGAGCTATAAAGATGGAAGAATATTTGATCCATATAGATTATGAACAATGGTTGGTGGTCTTGAATGGAAATAGTCTAGTGCAGTATACACAAAATGAAGCAGGTAAAGATGTGGAAGTACCCCCAACAAATGTAAAGGATATACAAGCTAGAGCTAGAGAAAGGAAGGCCAGAAGTGCACTGCTAATGGCTCTTCCTGATGTAGATCTACCTAAGTATCATTTAATCAAAGATGCTAAGGGCATATGTGATGCTATCAAAACTAGATGTGGTGGTAATGCCGCATCTAACAAAACGCAGAAGAGTGTTCTTAAGCAGCAATTTGAAGCTTTTTCCATATCTAACTCAGAGGGTCTGGACAAAGGATTTGTTTAACACCCCTAAATTTCACGCAGCGGAATATACAACATTGGGTGTTAATTCATAGTACAATTGCACAAGGATATAGAAAATGACTCGAAAAGAGGCGTTTAAAAACATTGTTCCATTTAAAGAAATTTCAGAGTAATTAAACATACGTCCCACAGGATCGTTACCAAATTCATAACATGAGCTTTCCAAAACATGGATAATTAGTTTTATAAAATGGAACAAAATACAAGTTCTTTAAAACTTTAGCGCAGACTCCTCGTACACATCATCCATCACCCTTGGTTACCTGAGATAAAACATGCTTAAAAAGTCAACAAAAATGTTGAGTGAATCCATAGAGTTTGTAAGAGATAAAAAGGAACACAAGTTTAGTTCATCGAGTGACTTGTTGTATAGACAAGCCATTAATCACGTTTCTATTGCCATGAGCTCATGACACCGAGCCTTAACGTTAACACATATCTTATATGTAAATCAGTTGCCCCATAACTAGGTATTATTGCCTTATACCTAAATTCAAAATACAAATTGTCCATTGACTGGGTGCTCGAAAGGATTTGATTCATACCCCCGGACAGGGCTGTCAAACCCAATAGATCTATTTACTTATACTAGCGCTCACCCATTATAGGTAATTAAAAGTTCATGATGTTAGGGTCTTTTGGCAATAGCTACTCATGCAATTAATCTCATATTCGGGTCCAGCATACCATAAAATTTCTTGCGTTCAGTTTATAAAAACAAGCATGTATCTCCCTCGCGGGGTTTATAAATACAGTTTAAAAGTTGAAAGGCGAGGCTATGAACTCACCTTAAGAACAATTAAATCAGAAGTATGACGAGTCTTGAATGAGCGGGAAGTACTCCTAAGCACCTCCTAAAAGACGTGACGCGACTTAGTACGTAGAAAGTAACAATACGTAAAAAATTTAAGCATGTGATCATGAGATGTGCTTCCGAGATAAGCATGGCATTCCACTAGAACTTCCCCAAGTACTTTTTAACCCTAAATTGACTTGTGACCTGGTCTTATAGGCAAATGAACATCTACTAAGTTTCGGCTTTTAACTTTTGTTTTATCACGGTGTACTATACGTTTTTAAATTTTTAGACTAGACGTAAAAACTCAGTTTCTGATTTTAACTCGACTTCATGGACTCATATCTCCTAGCTCACAAATGTTCTATATGTGAGGCTTTCACTCCTGGAAATATATTTGTGTCTAGTTTCCAAAAATGTAAGTCTCATAATTTACAAAGTTTCGTAACTATGTGAAAAGACTGTTTTACCCTTGGTTATCCAAAACAGAAAGTTTCCAAAAATTTTACCCTTTACTAAAATGGCCATAAATCCCAAACCATGATAGCAATGAAGGTGAGGCCAAAGGATATGGCTTCATTAAGATGTATACCACTGACACAATCTTTAAAACCTGACATTTTATGGAAAAAATTTGGAGTTTAACTCGTTTTCTAATCATAGGTCCAGATTTGACCTACCTTCGTATTTTGACCATATCTCCCTCATCCCAAGGAGTTGGTTGAGCATCCAACTATCCTATGATGCTAAGACATGTATCTTTCCATTCATGTAATTTAATCATAGGCTCCAAGCCAAAATATTTTTGCTATAACCCGTTTTTGCTACTGTTTCAAAACAGTCACTATTATTTACTCTAAAACCTATCCAAACATCAATCCTAACTCTAACCCATCACTTGCAATGCCATACCAAGCCCTTAAACACAACTCATACATCATATAACATGCATTTCCAGAATCAAACTTCCATTTTCATGGATTAAAATTAAAAGAAAAATTGAAAATAAATAGAAGATCTTACTAGGAGTTGATTTAGGCTAGAGAATCCAAAAACAAGAACACCCTTCTTACACAAGGGCTGATTTCGAACCAATGGAGACCCCAAAACCCAAGATTATAATGCTTCTAACCTTCCTAAATATCACCAATACTTCTCTCAAGAAAACCCTAATGAAAACCCTTCAATAAAACATCCCTAACATCTTCAAATCTTCATGGATCCTTACCAAACTTTGCAAGAGGCTTTAGGATGATGTTATAATGATAAAAAGGAGTAGGAAAATTTTGTGAGAGTGGTGATTGTGGTGGTATGGTGTACGGCAGCAGCAAAGAGAAGGGAGGGAGGAGAGGTTTTTGAAGTTGGATGATTTACTTTTGCATGTATGGAAAAATGGAATAGTATGATTGTGTTTTATAGAAAAGTGTATTGGGTTTGTGTGTGGTGTTAGCAAACCGGCCATAGGGCCTTGGAGAGGTAAATGGGTATATTTTTTTTTGATTTTTATTGTGTGTAGGATTAATTAAAAGTGTGGTGAAGTATTTGTTAAATAAAAGTAAAGTTTTTAAGGTAAAACGCGAGTTTTAAGCAAGAAATTTACGTAAACGCGAAACACAACGGAAAATGAAAATGGTGTAACTTATAATCATCGGGGAATATTATGAGATTATTAAACCACTTAAGGCACGAAGACGGAATAGATTTCCAAATACGGCTCACGCAAAGCTAAGAACGGGAAATTCTTACTAAATCGGGTAAACGTAAAATTAATGAATTTGCTTAAAAAATGAAAATAGAAATAAAGTTCGAAATAAATAGTGACCTTAATTACGGAATGTTACATCCTCCCCTCCTTAAGGGAGCGCCGTCCCGGTGCTCGATTCCTCAATCTTGTCTTCTTACTACTCGAGAAAAGATGAGGGTAATTTCTTTTGAAGAAATCTTCTCGCTCCCAAGTGTATTCCGGACCTCGTCTGGAATTCCATCGTACCTTGACGATAGGAATTCGACTTTGCTTGAGCTGCTTCACTTCGCGGTCCATGATTTCTACTGGTTCTTCGATAAAGTGCAACTTGTCGTCAAGTTGGATCTCTTCAAGTGGGATAACCAAGTTTTCATCTGCTAGACATTTCTTGAGATTCGAAACATGGAAGGTGTTATGAATTCCACGGAGTTTATCAGGAAGCTCCAGCTTGTATGCCACGGGACCAATTCTTTCTATGATTTTGAATGGCCCAATGTACCGTGGACTCAGCTTACCACGTTTCCCAAAACGAATTACGCCCTTCCAAGGCGATACCTTTAACATCCCCCCCCCCCCCCCCCCACCCCCCCCCCCCCCCCCCCCCCCCCCACCCCCCCCACCCCCCCGACAAGGATCTAGTCTAGTAGTCTGGTGGTCCTCCCTTGTGGTTCTTGAGCTCAAGGATCTTGTCTAGAAGACTCTTCATATCTGATTGATGGCGAACCTGGATATCCTCGATGATCATTTCTAGAGTAGAAATCCTTACGCTAGCAAAAACAATCTCGTCATTATGTCCCATTTGCTCTCTCTGAAGTCTAGCAATCTGGGTACGGGCTTTTTGAAGTTCGGTCTTTAGACTGTCAAAATCTGGCTGAATGATTACACGATTCTTCCACTTGCTCAATACGCTCAAGAAGGAGCTCATCTAAGTGATTCAAAATAGTCTCAATCTGTTCCTCATGACGCTCCAGACTCGTCTTATGAGAACTTTCTCCTATCTCAAATACCTGAGAGGAGGATGATAGGAAACGGGCTCATTTCTAGGGTGGCAGAATTTCCTTAGGAAGAAAGAAATCTCGGGAATCAAATAGTGATGTTAGTGGTAACACTAGAGATGAAGGCAAAACAGTTGATGAAGCAATAGGAGCTTGTGGTGATGGAATAGGTAATTTATTATTAGTAGCATTATATGCTTGCATGACCTTCATATATGGATCATCGTAGAAAGGTGAGATGGCTCGTGAGGCCAAAAGATACTTAGTTAAATCCTTTGAAGGATCAAGAGAAATGTTTCCCGGTGAGGCTGTGAAATAGTCCAGTGAAGCCGGAGTATAGTCAGGAGAGTTCGTAGAAGAAAAAGTATCCTCAATATCGGAATTAGATGGGACAATAATAGGGTAGGTAGACATAACTCTGTAACAACCCAGTGGAAAATAACATAAGTTATTTATATAATAGTTATGTATCATTTGTTAAACAAATCTCTATACATACTATTCAGGAAATGTAGTGGCACGGAGGACTTTGTTGGATGGAAAATAGTTATAGTTTAGGTTTTAACCTTGTTCTCTATAACCGTGGCTCCTGATACCAATCTGTAACACCCCCTTATTTAACATAGCAGCAGAAGCTAAGTTTGGGGGTATTACTTCATGTATCACAGTCACAATCATAGAAAATGACTCAAAAGAGATGTTTTGGAAAATGATCAGCTAAGTTGTCATATGTGTGAACTTTTTCTAGCTTTATGTCACCATATTCAATAACCTCACGAAGGTAATGAACTTCGGTACGAAAATGCCTAGCACCTTTAGTGATTCTTGATTCATTAGCTATAGCAATTGCTCCAGTATTATCACAATACATATTTATAGGTTCTTCAATTATGGGAATAATACCCAGCTCAGAAATGAATTTTCTAGCCTAAACAGCTTCCTTAGAAGGGTCAAAAGCAGCAATATACTCAGCTTCTGCAGATGAAGTTGTGAAGATGCTTTGCTTTGTACTCTTCCAGTCAACAACACCTCCGTTTAAAATGAATACATATCCAGTCTGAGACTTGAGGTCATCCGCATCCGTCAGATATCCAGCATCGGTGTAGCAAAAAAACCCTAAGTTCTCGTTTCATATCACCTCCGTAAACAAGAAACATATCCTTAGTATTCCGAACATACTTCCGAATGTTCTTAGCAGTAGTCCAGTGAAGATCACATGGATTCTGTTGAAATCGGCTTGTTATGTTCTGAGCAAACGCAACATCAGGGCGAGTACATCTCACAACATACATAATAGATCCCACAGCCGAAGCATATGGTACATTTTGCATGCGCCTCATTTCAACATGTGTTGAAGCACCTTGTGATTTACTCAATTTTAGCTTTTCTTGCATGGGGATACTTCCATGTTTGGAATTCTCCATGTGAAATATTTTCAAGATTTTCTCAATATAAGCACTTTGACACAAACCAATTAACCGCCATGATCTATCTATGTAGATCTAGATTCCAAGAATATATGCAGCTTCTCCTAGATCTTTCATAGCAAAACACCTTCCAAGGTAGGATTTTACATCTTGTAACATTGGAATGTGGTTTCCCATGATCAACATGTCATCGACATACGGGATTAGGAAAGTGACATTACTCCCACTATCCTTTTGATATACACATGGCTCATCACGATTTTGAGTGAAACCAAATTTCTTTATTTCATCATCAAATCATTTATTCCATTGCCTTGATGCTTGCTTAAGTCCATAAATGGAGCGTTTCAGCTTGCATACTCGGTTTGGATATTTTGGTTTGACAAAACCTTCAGGTTGCTCCATATAGACCTCTTCTGAGAGATGTTGATTGAGGAAGGCAGTTTTGACATCCATTTGCCAAATCTCATAGTCATAATACGCGGCTATGGCTATAAGAATCCTAATAGCTCTAATGTCTGCAACAGGAGAGAAGGTTTCTTCATAATCAACACCGTAGGTTTGAGTGAAGCCCTTCGCTACTAGACAAGCTTTAAAGGTGTGTACAGCTCCATCCATGTCGGTCTTCTTTTTAAAGAGCCATTTGCTACCAACGGTTTTACCATTAGGAGGAAGATCAACTAAGTCCCAGACTTCGTTGTCTTTCATGGATTGCATTTCCACATTCATAGCATCAAGCCATTTGTCAGATTCAGGATCCAATAATGCGGCTTTATAGTTAGCGGGTTCACCAAGATCCCCTAACTCATGCTCCTCAGAATTGATGTATAAGCACGTATAATTTGGGGCATTTCGTGTCCTTGTGGACCTACGAATAGGAATGATATCACTTTGAGGTTCATCTATTTCTATATCACCCTCTTCATGATGTAAGCTAGTATTTATAGAAGGGTGCGTATCTTCTTCTTTAATTATTTCAAGATCTTCTAGACTCCCACTTGCTTCTTGATTTATAAGACTATTCTCAAAGAATTCAGCATTCCGAGCAACAAGTACTTTGTTCTCAGGTGGGTAGTAGAAATAATAACCCATTGTTTTCTTTGGGTATCCTACAAAGATACACTTAATAGATCTGGGATCTAACTTGTCAGGCTTGGTAAGAGTATCTCGCTTCACAAGTGCCTCACAACCCCAGACTTTTAAGTAAGACAGCTTAGGGGCTTTCCTATGCCATACTTCGTATGGTGTCTTTTCAACCTTCTTAGTTCGAACCATATTGAGAATTGTTTGGTTCAAGGTACGTCCCTCTAATTCGAATTCCATACAAAACATGTTATAAACATATTACATGACTAAAAAGAATCTTACATGACAAACTGACCCACCTGCCCATTTTGACCCAAACAAGCTTCAAATTATTTCTAAAAGCACCCTTGGCCACTAAAAAATAAGGAATAAAATTTGACCATAATATTCTTTCTCCTTGATGCGATATTTGATTTCCAGCTTGTAGCTTAAGTATACATCGTTGAATCTTAGATCGAGTGTTGAGTGTTAGATCAGAGACTTTTAATACAGTTCAATTTGTTCATTGAGTTAAGGGTAGAACTGGAAATAGTAGTAAAAGTGAAGGTAAAAAGGGGAGTAGTATTGAAGATAACATAGATGAAATCGAAGCCGCACTTGCTCAGTTAAAAAGAGAATCAGGGTTGTAATTTGTGAATTTATGTAAAAAACTGAGAATATACAGATTTTGAATGCTGCAAGTTCTATTGATACTGTTCAGGAAAGGCGATTAGTTATCTGCAAAGCAATTACTTTAATTTGTACATAGTTGGAGAAAGTAGGATGAGGATATTGAGTTTTATAAGTGTTCTATATTTGAGTCAGAAGTTCAGACGCAAACTCGGTTACTAAACAAGCCTCAAACTAAGCCCCAACTCTGGATCAAACACCCTTGTAACTTGTTTACTTCTTTTCATCAGAATTTAAAAAAATTTAAACTTAAAATATTCATAAGACATCCTTCATTTTCCCAAATCACAGGTTTCCCTCCTGCATCACCTGCTCCCTCACGCCGACTAAAAATCATTAAACCAACCCTGAATTTATAAATAAAAATAAATTTGGGAAAAAGGGGTTTTGATAAAATGGCTGGGAATATGAAGACATCATCACAAAATGGGTTTGTAATGACAACACATAAAATAACCATATGCATACTTTAATTCAAGTTTATGCTTCTTCTGGTCAAGACTCTTTACCAGATCTCTTGTGGTCCGATTTTCATAGAGAAAATTCCCTGCTTACTGAATCAGTTTCATTATCAGAAGAATCGTCCTTATTAGTACTGTCATCAATCATACTCGAACAAATAGGATGGGAACGTTTAGCTATACAAAAACCATGTACAATTAGCCTCTTGAAAATTATAAAAATGCATATAACATGACTTTCAGTAACTTGCTTACAATGCCATATATGATCTGAATTCAGTTAACGACACACGTGATTAGGATTAGGCTTAGGATGTAAAAGGTCATGTTTATTGTAATGTTGTATCATCAAATTATAGAACTTTCATTTGGTGTAGGCCGTAGACTATTTTTGGTCCTTGGCACTTGGTCTAGGGTTATGTAATTCCAAATTAGTGGTATTCAATTTTGCAAGAATTGTTCAATTTGTGGACTTGGGATTGCAGTCTTAGGCAGATTAGGTTGAGCTTTACACTATATTGAATTTTTAATTATATTGTTGCTATGTGGTCTAGTGATGTCTCCTCTTTTTTGGTTGATTCTGTTACCTTAAATGTTGTTGGAGTGTACATTATTGTAGAGATTTGGTCGTCTTCTATTTGAATATATTTCACAAGTGTAAACTAACAATATTTTCTATCGTTTTCATTTGGACCGGGCAACGTCGTTTTATTGTACTTCAAGCTGGAGATTTGCAAAGATGAACTAAAGATGTCTAGGATTACTTGCAATTTGATTGCTTTTTGTTTTCTTCACAAGAAGTTTTATGTTGGTTATCTTACATTAGACGATTTTGTCAAAGTACACAACCATGTTATCTATGGTATTTCATTATTCCTATGGTTAAACAAATGTTAATTATTAATGTATCATTAGAACTTTTCGAAGAATATGTATGATAAAAATATCGCATATTTAGCATTGTATTTTGTGAAACAAAAGTGTTACTAATCATTTATAAAAGTGTCACCTTATAATGGAATACAACTAGCAGTGTTGCATTTCATATAATAAAGTGTTGCAAAATTAGTTGTAATAATGAGAAAATGTTGCATTTCATTTTGAAAAGTGTTGCACCTAAGTAACAAAATTGTTGCATTTTAATGTAAAAAGTGTTCCACTTTGGTATATAGAGTGTTGAATTTTAATGTAATAAGTGTTGCATTTCAGTGTGAAAGTGGTACATTTGAGTATAAAAAGTGTTGTATTTGAGTGTAAAAAGTGTTGCACTTTAAAGTATCACATTTGGTAAATATAGGCAACACATTTAAAAAGTGTTGCACATTCTAATTAAAAGTGTTGCTTATACCTAGGGTAACGTTACATAACGTAGCACTTGATAAAGTGTTACATTATGCATAATGCAACATTTTAAAGACATAATGCAACACTTTATGAGTGTCACTTTAACTCCATTTTGTAGTAGTGACATAAACTAAAACTTGCATACGAGTTGAAGCTAAGTTGCAAACGATTGAATTAAACGTGCAGCCACAAAACCAAAATAGTTGATGAACTTGCAGCCACACCGCATAATCCACTTTTAATAAACAAAATAGTTACTGTTAGACTCATTACAAATGTCTAGCCAACGAGTGCTAAAAATTAGTACAAAAGGGCTCTTTTGCCGGAAACAACACGTGCAATCTAAGATCCTCTAACAATACAATTCTACTTTTTTTACATACTAACATGAACTAATTCCATATTAAAGTGTATAAAACTATAGGGTATTCTCGAATCTTGTAATACTCCTCGCATATTGAACCTTCAATAACTATTTGTTAGCAGCCCCACTACCCTACATTCAATTTTGGAGTTTGATTGCTTTACGTACCTTGTGACTTTCATCAACAACTTTCTTCGGTGTCTCATACTCCCCACAACATAACGCCCTACCAGAAAATTCTACCTGAAACGGTTTATTTATGTATGCATTACATGAGCCACCATCATGGTCATAAACTTTTACATAAAAATATCATATGCACATTAGTGGTATTATCCGTGTCATAAAACAAACATATGCATTATACTAAACAAACAGATGCCTTAAATTTGACAAACAAATGCCTTAAATTTAACAAACAGAAGCCTTAAATATTTATGAACCGATGCCCTAAATATTTTATGAACTGTATTTATATTGCATTCTTCAATTATGTCACATTTAACAATCAATTGTTATGGATGTAGTAGTCATCAAGTGGAAAGCTTTCCACGAGTTGCTCTTCGGCAAATAAAAGTTTTTGACGGTACAAGGGAATACCTTTTTTCTCCGGGATCACGAATTTCACATTACCAAGAGTATGAGAACCTTTTGAATTCCAAAGTGATGGTCTTTCTAGTGTCTGTCATGACAAATATCTACATAATGGGTTTTCAGTAACTAATGTGTTACTGGTCTCGAAGAATTCCTTCCGTGTGGATGCCTTTCAGCCAATAGTAACTAACAAACTCTACCGGTCTAGAAGAATTTCTTCTGTGTAGATCTGCCTTTCAGCCAATATCTGTATCATAATCAACAACAAAGGAATATAAAACCCATACGGCAGAATAGCTACTACTATCAAGACATACGAGCACACGATATTTGATACATAAAATATTAGAATAACATGTTCTACTAAAAATGTTTACATAGTTCTTTATCAAAACACATCAGCAATAACTTCCAGCCATCATGATCACACAAAAAAGTCTAACATGTCACTCGGCCATACCATTTATTTAGAAAGATAAGCAATTTCTAATAACCAAACAATTAAATAACACATTTCGAAAATGGAAATAAATTTATGTTTTACCAGGTGTTTGGTCAAGCATATTGGGCTTTGTAAAAATGTATTCTAATGTGAGAATGTGTGCTATCAGAATATAGCTTAAACTCACAAAGCTAATAGGCACTCTTTTATGCAAAGCTTCTCGTTTTTGATAGCACAATAAGCCAAAAATCACTTCCATAACGCTAGCCAAACACCCCCTTAATTTATTTTATTAACATGTTAGTAAAATCTAAGATCTAAAAGTCAAGTAAACGATCATTTTAATAATAGCAAATTCCAAAACCTTCAAATATTTTCCTGCTATTTAAGATAAACCAAAGTATTTTCCTTTTACTAGCCATTGAGTCCCAGACACGGAAATGGATGCACTAAACATACACATTGATGCCTTAATATCTATCATTTGAAATCATTTTGAAACATTTAACAATAAAAATACAGCATGTCATATAAAAAATGCAGATGCCCTAACTTAATATCATGGTGTGACGACTTATTTGTTATGGAGTTTTTTGGTATAATCTCTACTGAGAGTAATGTGAACGCAAGGGATCGTTTCAAATTAGTTTCAAATTAGTGGGTGAGACTGAAGTTATGAGAGTGTTTTGGTCACCTGTAAGAGATATGAGTGTACCTTGATAGAAAAATGACATGGAGAATGTGGAATGATTGGTTAAAACTGGTCCAAGGAGCGAAGCCACGAATTCCCGAGTACCATATCGCATCCATGGACGGGTAGCACATGAAAATCAGTAACGAAATCAACTTCTTGAACTGAGAATTGAACAGATTTTAAGGTTCCACCTGTCTTAAGCGTGTGGCCACTGCCGACGCGAACTTGGAATGTATAATTGTCTGGTTGTGGTAGTGATAGGTTTTTTAGCTTGTTAGGAATTTAGGATGGATGAAGCTATGGCTACTACCACTATCAATAAACGTAGATAGAAGGTGGCCATTAATGATGGCGGTGCAACGCAACGGAAAGTGTCATTGTGAAAATCAGGGATGAGTGATTTGGAGGAGTCAATAAGTCAAGAATCGGGTCAGGTGTTTGGTTTGGTGGATTCGGGTCAAAATTAATTAATGCCTCTTGTTCAGGTTCATAGACTATCGCATGAAATTGGGCCTTACACTTGTGACCGGGCCAAACTTATCATCACATTTGAAACACAAGCCCTTTTCCGTCTAATCTGGACCTCTTGTGGAGTGGGCCTACGAAAAGTTGTCTGACTAGGGTTAGGGTTAGGGTTTAGGCCCACTTTTGGTTGTGACGGCGCTGGAATTAATGGGGAGACTATAGCGACCGTTTGGTTGGTGATAGGTGTGGGTCGATAATTCGGTTTTTGTGAAGGTGGATACATTTGTTGTGATGATAATTTATCTTCTATCAACCTCGCGAGACCCATGGCTTCAGATACGGAAGTGGGTTTTAAAATTTGTAGCTCTCGGTGAATTTCAGGTTTTAAACCAGAAAGAAAACAAATAAGAAGAGCTCTAGGAGACGAACCAAATACTCGATTCGATAGAGTTTCGAATTCAGTTTGGTAAATTGCGATGGTGGAATGTTGCTAGAGCTTGTACAAGGCAGCTTCATGATTAATGAAAGATGAGGGGCCAAATCGGAGTTCAAGAGCCCTACAAAACTCCCCCCATGTTGTCAGTTGTTGATTTTGATAGAGCCAATTAAACCAAGGGCATCGCCTATAAAAAAATATGCCGCTTGAATCCGATGTTCTAACGGAGTATTGTGGATGGTGAAATATCTTTCTGTTTGTAAGATCCAATCCGTCAGGTTAGAGCCGTCAAAGGTAGCGATCTCGAGACGAATAGGACGTAGTTCAAAAGGAAATTTAGTTGCGTTTGAATTTGGTCCGATGGGAGGTGGGGTTTGGAGAATTGGTTTGAATGAAGGAGGTGGGGTTTGAAAATTGAATTTCATTCTTTTTAGATGTAATAGATGCTAGTTGTGTTTGGGTGGATTGTAACTGGTTGTTTATATTTTGAGATGATTGCAACAATTCTTCTATACTAGCATCATGGCTAGAAATTGTTGTTTGTAGTTGGATTGTGATTGCATTAAGAGATGTAAGGTTATCTTTGGTATTTTGAGAACGAGTGGGCATGATTGAATGCTCAATGAAAGCACCAATGATAGGCTATAATCCTCTTTCAAGTAGAGGTATACTCCTAAATTGTAAAATGAAAGGAAAAGATAGAAAATGGTAGAGAGAAGAATACTGTTTCATTGATATATTCTTTTGTGAAAGCATTACAATATTTATAGTCAAAAAAGGAAATTACAAGGAAAGGACATAAATAGCAAATATGAATGGACAGTTGGCCCATAACGTCATAGTTGGCCCAACATTGCATAGTCTTGTAGATGTTGTTGGATTAAGGTAGTCGGCTAGCATTTGTACATTACGAATATGTGAGCCTATTGGGGGCACACACGTTAATACACGGAGAATGCGTTTAATACTTCACAAATATAAACCGAGGGACTAAATTGGACAAAACCCGAACTCCAAGGGGGACACCAAAGTGGCCGGCCCCTATGGGAGGTTCTAGATGGGTTTTGTGTTCAATTAGCATTTAAGGAGGCCCATGAAGGTTTTCTAGAATTAGGGTTTGGGTGCATATATAAACACCCATAACCTACTTCATAATTTGCTCATTCCAAAAACCTTTCCTCCTCCCTCCCTCACCGAAATCGCCTGGCCCCTCTCTAGGGTTGTTAAGGGTTTCGGTTCTACACCTCAACCGAATTCGGTTGAACCCCAACTTGGATTTTCGGGTTCTTTAATTCAGTTTAAGGATATTCGGTTAATTAGAGTTTATTATAAACCTTAATCCGGTTTAATTGGTTTAAGATCACAAAGGTTTGTTTGATTAGGGTTCTGATCCAAGAAGGTACAATTGTTGCTTTGTTCGTGAAGTTAAGTCTAGACAACTTAACGTGTTTGGTTGACGTGATTGTGTGAGCAACTGTAGAGGCGATTGTTTTAGTCGCTTTATTCATTTTCTTGATCAATTGGCAAAGAGGTACGCGCTTTCTATTTACTTCTTGTATTATGTGTTAACCATATGCTATTACTAGATCCAATCCGCTGCGTACTCGTAGTTATTTGATTACCTAGATGTTAAATCCCAACAGATGTGAGGGTAACTTGATGGTCCTATGTGGTCTCTGACCCTTTATGGTTGCATCACCTTGAAACATAAGAAGGAGGAGTTAACTCTTGTTGAGTTGGGCAATCATCTACGCATTGAGGAGTTCCTCAAGGCGCAGGATAGTGACAAGTCAAAGTGCACCAATGTTGTTGGTCCACAGTGATTGGATATGGTTGTGTAGATCTTAAATTTAGTTATAAAACTCCTTACCATTAGATACTCTAGCAGCCAACCCAAAATCTGCAAGCTTAATCGAACAAGAAGATGAAAGAAGGATATTTTCAGGTTTTACATCACGATGAATAACGCCCATTTCATGACAACTTAAGAACCAACTGCATAATCTCGACTTCCTTATGTACAATCTCCTCCCACTTTGGTAAACTTTTGCAAGCATACTGATCTCCATTAACCTTACTCCTACACATAACCACGGATCCAAACTTCCCCTGACCAAGGGTTTCACCTCTTTCAAACTCTTGCTCGATTTTATTTTTCCGACCCATTCGAGTTGCTGAATCAATACAACCAATCTTCCTCTTAAGACCTCTACCACGAGGGTCTGCCCCACCTTTCGTGAGCGTGGGTTCAGACCCTCATGGTAGGGGTCTTAAGAGGAAGATTGGTTGTATTGATTCCGCAACTCGAATGGGTCGGAAAAATAAAATCGAGCAGGCTTTTGAAAGAGGTGAAACCCTTGGTCAGGGAAAGTTTGGATCTGTGGTTATGTGTCGGAGTAACGTTAATGGAGATCAATATGCTTGCAAATGTTTACCAAAGGGGGAGGAGATTGTGCATAAGGAAGCCGAGATTATGCAGCACCTTTATGGTCATCAGGGGATAGTGACATTAAAGGCGGTGTATGAAGATGCTCAATATTTTCATCTTGTAACGGAGCTATGTTCAGGTGGGCGGTTGCTTGATCAGATGAGGAAAGATGGTGTGTTTTTAGAGCAAAAAGATGCTACTTTAATCAAGGAATTGATGTTGGTTCTTAAGTTTTGTCATGAAATGGGCATTATTCATCGTGATGTAAAACCTGAAAATATCCTTCTTTCATCTTCTGGTTCGATTAAGCTTGCAGATTTTGGGATGGCTGCTAGAGTATCTAAATAGAGAGGAACACTTGCATGAAAGGTACAAATATTTGATGAATTGCTATAAGGAATGACTCTTGAAAATATTAGGTAATCGATTATAAGGCCCGAGCCTGTGTGTGGGTTTGTGCTTTATAATCTGTTGTCGGGAAATGGATTATAAGGCCTTAGCTCAGGTGTGGGTTCGGGTTCATTAGGTTTTCTCAGTTTCAAATGCTGTTATAAAGTATTGATGAATCATACAAAGCATCGGACGGGAAATTCTATCATTAAACATAAAACATGATTACATAAAAACCCATGGGCTAAACAGTCTTAGTTTTGATATATTATCTATTTATTTTTTATCCTAAAGAAACAATTGAGAGATACCCGTGGATCAAATACATTTTTTGATGCACAACCGTGATTAAGTTATTTATTTTTGTTGCAAAAGATTTGATACAACAAAAAGATATATTACAAATCTTTGGAGATGCATCTAACAACAAAATCGTACATGTTCACTTTTACAAAGATAAAGCTTTGGAAATAGTCAAAGAGAGATTTATTAAACACTTTAATGAATATTATATAAAAGATTATTTATTAGAAATGATGAAAGATCTCTAATCTTAAAAACTGGTCATATAATATCTCAGATGTGTCATTAAGCATGGTTCTAAAAAGCCCGCCATGGCGCCGCTAAGGCCTCGCAAAGACGCGAGGCGTGACCTTCACGCTATGCAATAGACCAAGGCGTTGGCTTAAGGCGTGACGTGAGACGAGAAGTGAAAAAACATGATAAAGCGTGATAAGACATGATGCGTAGAGGCTTTAACACACAAAAGTAATCACTAAATGAGTTGACCAAAAAAGTTTATAGGCTTTAAATAGTGATTAATACATAGTAGCTGTTTTTTTAACTTCACGAGGCATGCCAACCCGTGCGATGCACTGGGCTTAGTGTTTAGGGAAAATCTGATTGTTGCTTATGTGAATCCTTGTTAAATGCATACGCGTTTGATTATTTCTTGTGGGAAAATCTGATTATTGCTTAAGTGCTAAAGCCTTATTGGTTTGTGGTCTTTGTTAAGCCCATTTTTTTTTGAGACATTGTTATGATGTCAGTCAACTTATAAACTAATGACTTGAAATAACAAAAATCAATTTTGAAATTTTCGAGTCTAATGAGTAGCTAGTTATGATATTATACGATATACGATGGAACTCGGCTTTAAGAACACATACCTCACTCAAACTTTCTCAGCATGCTTAGATGCTGCTGCAACAGATCCTTAGCACATAAGTTTTCACCATTTGCGGTGCTTTGCTACCAAAAAAAGGCAAAACAGTATTTTCATAGTGTGCATTCTGCATAAATAAATAACCAAACAAACACACGTACCTCGTCCATCTCCTCATCCTTTGTTGGTTCTGCAATGGTTGCAGGCGGTAATGGCCTCGGAAGAGATTTCACGCAGTCCACATATTGTGGCTATCAAAAAGCATCCAATATAAATTTAGTTTGAATAGAACACACAATATTCACAAAAATATACTAAAAGACAGCAATAAAATTTGTTCTTTCTGATTTGTGCATGAAAAAAGCATAGTCACATGGAACGGGGATCGCTCTGGTACGGGATCGCGGTACGGGATTGCGGTTCGCTATTTCTCAAAATCCCGTACGATGGGGGGTAGGCTCATTCCGGTTCACTTCGGTTCGGAGTACCATATATTTCGGTTCGGTGTACCAAATATTTTGGTAATGTTGTTTATCATTATTATTATTCATCACAAATTCACAAGTGGTTTATTGTAGTTTTAACAAGCATATGGGTTTTGGTACTTGCTAAAAAAAATAAAGTATAAAAGTACAAAAGAAATATTTTTAAAGCATTTTGTACTTGCAAACTTGCTACCCACGTGGGTTTGCAATAAAAAAAACAACTCCATCACTTTTGTATACTATTCTTTTTCATCTCCTTTTCATCTCCTTTCTACTGTTCTTCAATGGCTTTTCCTCATCTCAACAAATAAAACCAGATCTACGGTTTGAAAAGGCCTAGAAACGCATAATTGAAGGAAAAAACATTTTGCAAGTTCGATCTTCACACTTCCCACTTACCATTGAACCTTCAAACTTCCCATTTACACACAACCGTATTACATAGTAATCAAACGCGTTTTCGAGGCCTATAAATCGCCGATTTGCGAATTGTTGGATCGCCGATTTGCTAATTATTGGATCGTCGATTCGGTGTGATTGGGAACGATGATGGGAACGATGATGGGAAGGATTCGGTTCGCGATCCACAGCGATCCAGATCGCTACCGTACCGCGATTGGGAACGCGCGTACCAGATCGAAAATCGCCAAGGGTTTGGCGATCCCTGTGACTATGCTTGCAAGTTAGAGCTAGAACCATACTTGGCACATGTTACTGAGCTTCTTTAGGAGGTAAGAACCATAATCTCAATAGCGTTTAAAAGAAAGGTTAAAATCCAAAAAAGCGGTAAACTGCCAAAGCTACAAACCGAACGCCCCAAAACTCCACTCACAGGTATGGTTTAAACCTTTTTCACCTGTCACAGTTTCATTACTTAATGATCTAACGGGTCAAAACAGGTTGGGATTGTTGCAGCTAGT
>BQNB010031044.1:0-52495 GCA_026074375.1 Tanacetum coccineum
TCGCATTTGCTGTGATCTATCTGATATTTGGAACTCACGGTGAGTTCATAGCCCCATGTTTTAAATGATTTGTTTTATAAGTTTTGGGGTGAGAAACATGAAATGTTTTATACTATGGACACAAGTGGAAAATTTTATATATGATTACGGTTGCCTAAGTAGCGATAACCCAAGTTGAGCCCATTATCATGAACTGTTAAATTATATAGATGTATCTGTTAATTACATTATATGAGCGCGAATGTTATGAATAGATCTATTGAGATTGATAATCCCCGTTCGGGTGAGTCATGCGCATTGTGCCGGTTTACCAGTAAACAAACGTATACTATGTCGGACTTAGGATGTTTCGGGTTAGAACATCCACGAGGGCAGGGGGTAATTTTATATTACCATAGTCGAGTGTCGGTGTCATGAGCTTAGGGCAACGTAATTGCATTTATGTGATGTCTGCATCTGTTGCATTATCATACAAATAGGAGATCTTGTGGTCCCGTATTATACATGATTTATCAAACCTATGAAATCACCAACATTATTGTTGACGTTTTAAAGCGATGTTTTTCAGGAGGTCAATAGGCACGAGGTGCTAGGATACATTAGTAACTTTATGTTTTGGGATATCACCGGCTAAAGATTTAGTTGCATATGTTTTGGAAAAATACGTTATGAGCTAGTATCTTGTAATAATAATGTCGAACAAGTTAAGCCTCGGGCTCTTTGTACAAATGTTTGTTGAAATTCCAATGTATCAGTTTGACGACTTTTTAATGGTCGTTCTATATATATCTTATGTTGTTGATCCTCAAAGTAACACGCCTCCTGACTCATATTCCACTGCGAGCCATTTTGGGGGTGTTACAGATTGGTATCAAGAGCCAGGGTTATAGAGAACCAGGTCAAAAATGTTTTGCTGGACTATAACCGTTTTCAAAACATTACTTTAGTGCAAAAGGGGTTGCACGGGACATTCATGCATACATTTATGCATATGCTAGTTTCTGCATTAGTTGGTTAGACTAGATGTTTTCTTGATTAATATACGTGTTATAATATAATATGTATATTACGATAAGGGGCTTATGCTAAGTACTTATTTAAGTTACTTTTTGATTTTTAGATATCGTTATGTCGGATTTAGAGGATTCTGGACTCACTTACACTCAAATATCGAGTACATACGATTATGATTCGGATATGGGCTCACCTGGAGTCGACGGACCACCTGTGATGCCAGAGGACCCATATGCCTATGTAGTAGCTGTGTATCAGGCTCCACCATCACCGGACTATGTGCCTGGCCTTGAGGAGCCAGAGCAAGCACCACCTCTGCCAGAGTATGTTCTAGGCCTAGAGGATGCTGATGATGATGATGAGGAGGAGGAGGATCCCTTTGGAGATGATGCTGATGATGAGGATGAGGAGCAGGACGAGGACGATGATGATAAGGAGGAGGAGCATCCAGCTTCGGCTGACTCTATTCCACCTCCACCTGCACTCTATGTCACGGCTAGGATATCTATCGGACCCAACCCGCCAACACTATCCTTTACTAAGGAGGAGGCTGAGAGGTTCCTGGCTATGCCCATTCCCCCACCATCACCACTTACTCTACTATCATCTCCATTACTACTGATACCATCTCCCCCACTCCCAGCATCACCCCCTATACTCCCCATACCACTACCTGCTTCATCACCACCCTTACAGTTATTATCTTCTGATCGTAAGGCAGATAGACTCGAGATTTCCTTGCCACCTCGGAAGAGGTCGACCATTATTTTTGGCTCAGGATATAATGCGGGAGAGAGTTCAGTTGCTGCTGCCGCTAGACATATGGGAGGTCATAGGGCAGACTATAGATTCGTTGATTCTATAGAGACTGAGATCAGATGGAGGAGAGCCGAGGATATCAGGTATGGGATTAGAGACACTTGGGTAAACCTAAGAGATGCTGTTAAGGAGGTAGCATCGACGACCCTTAAAAGGGTCAACACTAGGGTAACTGAGCTTGCGGATGTGCAAGAGCAGGATACCCAGGAGATCTATAGGGTGATTGAGGACACTCAGGTAGGCAGACTGAGATGTTTCAGAGAGTCGAGTCATTGGTAGATGATCGATTGTACCATTACGAGACTGGCCGACTGGTAGATCAGGAGGCTAGGTTTACCCAAGAGGCTTGGGAGCATTGTATGAGACTTGGTTCGGCAGTCCATTTTGAGCTTCAGGGGTATATGACCCACACTTGGGTGCAGGATCAACGTATCGATGCGCAGGGCACATTGATAGCAACCCTGACCACACAGCTTTCTTCGCTTTAGGGACATCTAGCGATAGCTCTAGGCGAGATCCGAGCTCTTGAGGCTAGAGAGCAGGCTCGTGCAGGTGCTCCCGAGGGCACCGATAGTAGTACTTAGGTTTAGCCTTTCATGTTGTATCTGTAGCTATCTTTTATTAGTCGGCTAAGTATTATGGGTTTTATTCCCAGCTAGCATGGTAGTAGGATTTGTATTTTCAGTTCTTGTAACAAATCCTGTATGTTTTCCCCTATATATATGGGATGGTAGTATTATGTCAGGGATGTAAAATGTTTTAGTTGTAATCAAATTTATAAGAATGAATGTCGATTTGTATATATATATCAGTGTTGAACTCTGTTCGGTTATATATTTTGTGGTGTGGTGTGATCATGTTTTATTGAATGTGTATATATTATGTCATAGTTATGATTTTATGAAATCTAACGGGTGTTATATTTTCTTGTGATTTGAAGAAAATGGCACCAAAGAAAGCGGCACCAAAATGAACTACGAGGTCAAACCCAGGTGCAACACTAACACCAAGCCCATAAACAATAACTACTACCACAACTGTCACCAATGCCCAGCTCCAAGCCATGATTGACCAAGGTGTCACTACTGCACTGGCAGCACGTGATGCAAATAAAACTGGCGATGACAGCCATTCGTCAGGAACGGGTATCAGGAGGACCGAACGCGTTACCCGAGAATGCACTTACCAGGACTTTATAAAGTGCCAACCTCTATATTTCAAGGGCACTGAGGGAGTTGTTGAACTAAACTAGTGGTTTGAAAGGATGGAGACTGTCTTTCATATAAGCAACTGCTCGATGGAGAATCAGATCAAGTTCTCTACCTGTACTCTTTTGGCAAGTGCTCTGACGTGGTAGAATTCCCATGTTAGGATTGTTGGTAATGATGTTGCTTATGTGATGACTTGGACGGAATTGAAGAAGAAAATGGCTGACAAGTATTGCCCGAGAAATGAGATGAAAAAGCTTGAGGCTGAGCTATGGAATTTGGAAGTAGAAGGTACCGATGTGACAAGGTACAACCAACGTTTCCAGGAGTTGGCTTTGCTATGTGTTCGAATGTGCCCCGAAGAGTCTGATAGGGTTGAAAGGTATGTTGGTGGTTTGCCCGACATAATTCACGTAGGTGTTGCGGCATCGAAACTGAAAACTATGCAAGAAGCCACTGAAATGGCAACGGGGCTAATGGATAAGAAAATCCAAACTTATGCGGAAAGGCAGGCTGCAAACAAGAGGAAGTTTGAAGACACTTCTTGAAACAACCAAGGCCGACAACAGCCTCCTAAAAGGCAAGATGTGGCAAGGGCATATGCTGCAGGATCTGGAAATAGGCAACAGTATGCAGGGCCTAGACCTCTGTGCCCCAAGTGCAATTTCAACCATGACGGTTAATGTATTCCAAGATGCTACAAGTGCAATAAGGCTAGCCATTTCTCTCGTGAATGTAGGAGCCCAACAAGGGGAAATGGAGTGGGTCAGAAAGTTACTTGCTATGAGTGCGGGATACAAGGACATATCAAAAGGTATTATCCCAAGCTAAAAAACAACAATAACAACAACAACAACAACCACCGTGGGAACCAAGTTGGGACTGGAAATGCGCAGGCAAGGGTGTATGTAGTGGGCAATGCAGGGACAAACCCAGATGCGAACACCGTTACGGGTACGTTCCTTCTCAACAACTGCTATGCTTCTGTGTTATTTGATACTAGTATCGATAGAAGTTTTGTATCAACTGCATTTAGCTCCCAATTTGATATTGTACCAACTGTCTTAGATCATGATTATGCCGTAGAACTAGCTGATGGTAGAATAATTGGCGTAAATACTATCATTCGTAGTTGCACCTTAAATTTTCTAAACCACCCGTTCAACATCGACTTGATGCCGGTAGAAATGGGTAGTTTTGATGTTATAATCGGTATGGATTGGTTATCAAGATATCAGGCCGTCATTATTTCTGCGGATAAGATTATCCGCATCCCCTGGGGAAGAGAAACTTTGGTAATCCATGGTAATGGGAGTAACCAAGGACACGAGACTCGATTAAACATCATCTCGTGCATGAAGACGCAGAAGTACATGCTAAAGGGATGTGAAGTCTTTTTAGCACATGTTACTACAAAGGAGTCAGAAGACAAGTCGAAGAAGAAGCAACTTAAGAACGTACCAATCGTACGGGATTTTCCTAAAGTATTTCCCGACGAATTTCCAGGTCTTCCTCCGAACCGACAAGTGGTATTCCAAATTGATTTGATACCCGGTGCTGCTCCTGTAGCACGAGCACCTTATCGATTGGCACCTTCCGAGATGAAAGAGTTGTCGGAGCAACTAAAAGAACTGTCTGATAAAGGCTTTATAAGGCCTAGTTCCTCACCCTGGGGAGCTCCGGTCTTGTTTGTCAAGAAGAAGGATGGATCATTTCAGATGTGCATCAACTATCAGGAATTAAATAAGCTGACGGTGAAGAATCGTTATCCACTCCCAAGGATCGATGATTTATTTGATCAACTACAAGGATCTAATGTTTATTCTAAGATAGACCTGCGATCAGGGTATCACCAACTTCGAGTACGGGAAGAGGATATTCTGAAAACGGCATTTAGAACTCGGTATGGTCATTATGAGTTCCAAGTTATGTCATTTGGCTTAA
The DNA here is from genome assembly GCA_026074375.1 of Tanacetum coccineum. Lineage (NCBI taxonomy): Eukaryota > Viridiplantae > Streptophyta > Magnoliopsida > Asterales > Asteraceae > Tanacetum > Tanacetum coccineum. The sequence continues at coordinate 4,986 of BQNB010031044.1, forward strand.
CCAATGCACCAGAGGTATTTATGGACCTCGTGAATCGTGTGTGCAAGCCATATTTGGATAAATTTGTGATAGTGTTTATTGATGACATTCTCATCTACTCGAAGAATAAGAAGGAGCATGAAGAACATCTTAGGACGATTCTGAATTTGCTCAAAAAGGAGGAGTTGTATGCTAAGTTCTCCAAATGTGAGTTTTGGATCCCTAAGGTATAATTTCTTGGCCACGTGATTAATAGCGAGGGCATTCATATGGATCCCGCCAAGATCGAATCCGTTAAGGATTGGGTGTCTCCTAAGTCACCGATGGAGATTCGTCAATTCTTAGGTCTTACTGGGTATTACCGAAGGTTTATTGAAGGGTTTTCAAAGATCGCCAAACCAATGACCAAGCTTACTCAGAAAAAGATCAAGTTTGAGTGGGGCGATAAACAAGAAGCAGCTTTTCAACTGTTGAAGCAAAAGTTGTACAGTACACCAATCCTGGCCTTACCTGAGGGAAGCGAAGACTTTATCACATACTGCGATGCTTCCAAGAAGGGTTTGGGTGCTGTGTTGATGCAAAGGGAGAAGGTGATTTCTTATGCATCACGCCAACTAAAGATTCATGAGAAAAATTATACGACTCATGATTTGGAACTTGGAGCAATAGTGTTCGCTCTCAAAATTTGGAGGCACTATCTATACGGAACCAAGTGTACAGTGTTCACTGATCATAAGAGTTTGTAACACATTCTTAATCAGAAGGAGTTGAACATGAGGCAACGTTGTTGGTTAGAGTTGCTCAGTGATTACGATTGTGAGATTCGTTATCACCTAGGGAAAGCAAATGTGGTTGCCGATGCTTTGAGTAGGAAAGAACGAGAACCACCATTAAGAGTTTGAGCTTTAGACATGACTATTAGCTTGGATCTTCCTAGGAAAATCTTGAATGCTCAAACTGAAGCAAGGAAACTAGAAAATATCAAGAATGAAGACGTTAGAGGTATGCTGGTTGAAAACGCTAAAAATCTAGATGCAATTCGAGAGCAAAAGTTGGAACCACGTGTGGATGGAACTCAATGCCTCAATGGTAAGAGTTGGTTACCATGTTACGGAGATTTAAGGACCGTGATCATGCACGAGTCCTACAAATCAAAATACTCTATTCATCCGGGTTCTGACAAGATGTACCAGGATATGAAGAAGCTATATTGGTGGTCCAATATGAAAGCTGATATCACCACCTATGTTTGTAAGTGCCTGACCTATGCTAAGGTCAAAGCTGAACATCAAAGACCATCAGGATTGTTGGTACAACCTGAAATACCTATATGGAAGTGGGACAACATCACTATGGATTTTGTCACAAAGCTTCCTAAATCACCGCAAGGGCACGATACCATTTGGGTGATCGTAGACCGACTCACTAAATCAGGGATCTTTGTACCAATGAGGGAAACCGATCCCCTAGAGAAACTGGCAAAGTTATACCTAAAGGAAGTGGTCGCAAGATATGGAATCCCCGTATCAATTATCTACGATCACGACCCTAGATTTTCATCAAGATTCTAGAGGACACTTAAGAAGGCTTTGGGTACTAGCTTGGACATGAGTACGGCATATCATCCAGAGACCGACGGACAGAGCAAGAGGACCATTCAAACTCTCGAGGATATGCTACGTTCTTGCGTGATTGACTTTGGAAAAGGCTGGGTTAACCATTTTTCGTTAGTTAAATTTTCCTATAACAATAGCTATCACGCTAGCATTAAGGCAGCACCATTTGAAGCACTTTACGGTCAGAAGTGTCGTTCGCCTGTTTGTTGGAATGAAGTTGGGGAGTTTCACCATACTGGTCCAGAGTTAGTGCAAGAAACTACTAAGAAGATTGTTCAGATCAAGCAGAGAATTCAGGCTTCTTGTGATCGTCAAAAGAGTTATGCAGATTTGAAGCGTAAGCCGATGGAGTTCCATGTTGGGGATAAGGTTATGCTTAAGGTTTCGCCTTGGAAAGGGGTTGTACATTTTGGCAAACGGGGGAAGTTAAATCCCAGATATGTGGGACCTTTCAAGGTGATAGAAAAGGTTGGATCCGTTTCTTACAAGCTCGAGCTTCCAAAGGAGTTGAGCAGGGTTCACAACATGTTCCATGTGTCTAATCTAAAAAAGTGCTATGCCGACGAACCTTTAGCCGTTCCGTTGGATGGGCTACACTTTGATGACAAACTTCAATTTTTGGAGGAACCTGTAGAGATTATGGATCGGGAGGTCAAATGGTTAAGGAGAAGCCGTATACCGATCGTGAAGGTTCGATGGAACTCTAGGAGAGGACCTGAGTTCACATGGGAGAGGGAAGATCAATTTAAGAAGAAGTATCCACACCTTTTTACCAAGACCGCACTGTCATCAAGTGCCGCATGATAAGACTTGAGAACAAGGCTCGTTTAATGGGGGAAGACTATAACATCATGTTTTTAGGGTCATTGATGTCGTTAATACGTTCATTGATTATTTTTAGTGTTGTACGCGTTTGCTTGTAATTTTAAAAGCGTCAAGTTATATCGCGTAAACTAAAAATTATCGTTCAATGTAAACGGGAATCAAACAATTAAACATTTACATCAAGCAAGTGTTAAATGATAATTAAGAAGATAATTATCTACTTTGTTCATGTTATTTTTATTGGTTACGTAAAATGCTTACGTTTCGCAATAAAACGTGTTTCGGCATACCCGGAAGCACCAAAACTTTTCTACGCTTAATCAAATACCCACGTTTATACCCAATACCCTAAAGTTACTAAATATCATCACCATTAGGCTTATGTGGCCGGATTCATTGAGATAGAACCAAATAGATATCAAATACTTATCAACTAAGTCAATTATATCAAGCTTAAGAAAGATCAAGGGAACCAACACTTACACACTTCACCACTTGGCTAATACTTCCCTAGAAAGCCTCCTTTGGTTCCTAGATATTATATTAGGGTATATAATGCCTAAGGATAGCAAGTAAACACACATGTATCATTTCCTTAAGTATAGAAATCAAATAAACCTCCCATTTGTCTCCTAAGAGCTCACGGCTCAAAAAGCTTAAAATAAGCAAACCATATCTTGATTTTATAAAGCCATACAAGCATACTCTCATCATACTTAAGGTATTCTAAGGTGGTTTCAAGGCTTGGATAAGTATTTACAAGTAAGGAAGTAAGAAAAGAAAGATTAGGGTTTCAAACCTAATCTAGGGTTTTCATTCTTGCAAGATTGGATTTTTAACCTAACCAAGGGTTTGGTTTGTGTTAATCATCACTCTACATCTTATTAAGGTTAGCTAAGTCTCTTTATGTGTTTTCATTTAAGATTTATGAGTTCATATGATCTATTTAGCTAAATCACCATTAGGATGCTTTTTGAATATGTAAAACATGTATATACTTATGATTATGAATTTTTGAACTTTCTCATATGGTATGTTGTTGGTTATATCATGATAAAATGGATATATAAGGATGGCACCATGTTGATTTAAGTATATAAAGTATGTGTACAAATTAGGGTTTCTAAGAAGTTTTCTTATTAAGTTAGATGTGAAAGTATTACAAGACTTGTGCTCTTGATACTATGGACTTTTGGACACTATATGGATTATATTATATGTAATACATATGTTATATATGGTTATAAAAGATTTAAAGAAAGTTAACAAGTTAAAAAGTGCTTAAAACTAAGTATATAAACAAGTATAGCAATGGATTCTAAAGGGGCTGTTTTGATCCCACTTTTGTCACAGCCATGTTATACTTTATAAAGATAGAGCATCTCGAGACGATTCCATGCATGTAAAGAACTTGAAAAACTGACGTAAAACGAAAAAGATACGGCTAATTTACGTTTACGTTAATAAACGAAGTCGTAAATAAATTTTTATAAAAAGTTTTTATAAAAAGTTATTCAATCAGAAGGTTTAACATTTTTAATAAATTATACTCATTTTTAGGATTCCAAAATGATAAGAATTTTAATTTAACTATTAAAAACGAAGAAGTTATGAATTACGCGAGTTTATATACCTAAAAAGTATATAAATATTTTTATAAACTTATTTTTATAAAAATTACTGTTCATATCAGGAACATTTATATTTTTAAACCTTAAAAACAAGTAGGGATTTCAATTACAAGAACGTGGTCAAAAGAATCGCTAAAAATGGAACTATAACGAATAAGATACGACAAAAACGGGTTTTACGTTAATTAAAGTACGAAAACGATTTAATAGCTGTTGGGAACAGTAAAAACACTATTCACCTCAGAAATTCAAAAACCTAAAAATGTGATTTTATGATCACTCGTCTTAATACGAAAGCGTGTGCGCAAGAAACGCGAGAAACGGACTTAAAACGACAAAGTTATGTCATTTTTACTAAAGGCGTAATTATAAACGTTTTTATTTTATAATCACAATTTTACTTAAACAAATAGATGGTGATATAGCTATATAGAAGTATATATGTTATTAGTTATCAAAGCACTATAATAGTAGGGAATTTCATAATGAGGCCTCTTCGGATGGCGTATCGACGAGTTGTTGGGTTTACGACTTAAAGTGTCCTAAACTCCTCGTACGTCATGTCATGACCTCTAACTTATGATAGCCCGAACGATAGTATGATGATAACTATATAAGATATATATGTTAGTTGTTAGACCTTGTACTTAAATGCTGATTCGACTTATATTAACTAGGTTCTTTCGGTTGATATCGTGTCGCATTTGCTGTGATCTATCTGATATTTGGAACTCACGGTGAGTTCATAGCCCCATGTTTTAAATGATTTGTTTTATAAGTTTTGGGGTAAGAAACATGAAATGTTTTATACTATGGACACAAGTGGAAAATTTTATATATGATTACGGTTGCTTAAGTAGCGATAACCCATGTTGAGCCCATTATCATAAACTGTTAAATTGCATAGATGTATTTGTTAATTACATTATGTGAGCCTGAATGTTATGAATAGATCTATTAGGATTGACAATCCTCGTTCGGGTGAGTCATGCTCATTGTGCTAGTTTACTGATAAACGAACATATACCATGTCGGACTGAGGATGTTTCGGGTTAGAACATCCACGAGGGCAGGGGGTAATTTTATATTACCATAGTCGAGTGTCGGTGTCATGAGCTTAGGGCAACGTAATTGCATTTATGTGATGTCTGCATCTGTTGCATTATCATACAAATAGGAGATCTTGTGGTCCCGCATTATACATGATTTATCAAACCTATGAAATCACCAACATTATTGTTGACGTTTTAAAGCGATGTTTTTCAGGAGGTCAATAGGCACGAGGTGCTGGGATACATTGGTAACTTTATGTTTTGGGATATCACCGGCTAAAGATTTAGTTGCATATGTTTTGGAAAAATACGTTATGAGCTAGTATCTTGTAATAATAATGTCGAACAAGTTAAGCCTCGGGCTCTTTGTACAAATGTTTGTTGAAATTCCAATGTATCAGTTTTACGACTTTTTAATGGTCGTTCTATATATATATCTTGTGTTGTTGATCCTTAAAGTAACACGCCTCCTGACTCATATTCCGCTGCGAGCCATTTTGGGGGTGTTACAATGCACTTGATGTGTCAATGCACTATTTAAATTCTGAAATTTAAGTTGTAAGCTAACATAATTCTGTTCGAGAAAGGCAAAACGTTTTTCAGATTTAGTAATTAGCCTTTTCTATTTGGAAATCTTAGCTTCAAGTTCAAGAACTTTATTGTGTTCCCTATCGCATTCTAATCTAAGATCATCATAAAGGTAATTTGAACTAGGGGGCACAACAATATCAGAAGAGAGCATAATAGAGTAGATATCTTTTTCTAAACATTCAACAATTAAGCAGTCATTTTTTATTAAAAGAATTTTCTTCTTTATGGTCAGGTTCTTGTTATCAAGAATACATCGTTCATACTCCGCATCCAAGTCATCAAAAATCTGTTTATATTCTGTTACTGTAACACCCCCAAAATGGGTCGCAGCGGAATAAGGGTCCGGGCGTGTTACTTATGAGATCAATAACACAAGATAATATAAGAACGACCAAAAAGTCGTTTAAAACTCTCTAACATGCCTAATGATAGTATACATCGTTAAACATTGTTTTAATTAAGGAGTGACATATAAGCACGTGTAATTATATTTTCTTTGTCAATTATAGACAACATCGTCGGCATCCTCACCAAACCACTCAAAGTGAACGCTTTCATTTTTTTAAGTTAGGTCTAGGAATTGTTGAACAAATCTCATAACGTTTAGTTTCATTTAATAGTTTATTTACTATTAAATAATTCGATAAATCTCCTTCTTGGACAATTACTTAATATTGTCATCGAATGTTTAAGCATTTTTAATTCGCGAAATGCAAATTAAAATGTCACTTATTGTTCATGTCTAAGTCGTTTCACAAAAACCTTAATCATGCCTCTTTTATACTTTTAGATGGTTAATATCTTCCATCTCATTTCTCATTACCACCTTTAAGAACAACCTCGTACCTCGTTGTGTGATTGTTTACGAACAATCGCAATATTCGAGAAGGGGCTACATAAACTTGCTGATGAAGTTGTGTATGTAACCATCATCCATCATGAAATTGTCATAGCTCATTGCTTTATCGTCATTTTTTTCTCATTTAGTTTTTTAAAACTTAGGTCCGGATTGAGCTCGAATTAAAAGGGAAGGGAAAACACCATCTTCACTATATCCTTAATACCAAACACTTCAAAAACTAACATTGGTCGATCTTTATTCACTAGAAACCAAAGTTACACTTCTGCCATACAATCAAACCTTATAATATATTTATTCATCTTTTTAGTGATCATAGTTCTAATACATCAAGTCCCCAAAAGTGGAATGAAAAAAACAAGTCATCCTTACTCGATCATACCTTGATTCATCCACCTGTCACTTTCACAAGAAGATTCACCATGTAACCATTCCCTACAAGTGAATTTTAGTAAATGAAATGAATCTTATCCTCATTCCGGACAATCTATACGCATGTGTGCCTATGTTGTCACAAAGTTCAAGTGAATTTTCGTAATTGAAAAGCGTCTACTCAATCTTTCCACTTGTTATCAAGTGAAGAACACAAAGAAAATATTACAATATCCAAAGTGTTGTTGATTCATACCAAAGAAAAAAAAACTCAATAAAAAAAAAAGTGTCTTCTAATGCAATTTCGCTTTTGGCAATGTGAAGAACACAAAGAAGATATACAATCTCTAAAGTGTTGTTGAGTCATCACAATAACGTGTCTTTCCTATGGCCCATTTCCGCTTTGGGCAAGTGAAGAAAAAACAAAGAAGATATACAATCTCCAAAGTGTTGTTGAGTCATCACAATAAACGTGTCTTCATTGATCCATTCTGTTTTGTGGTAAGTGAAGAACACAAAAGATGTATTTAACCTTAAGTGTTGTTTATGTCATCACAAAGCTCCACCATTTTACATTTTTCACCTTTGGTACATCCAACATTAACAAACCATCTCAAGGAAAATCAATCACCCCAATCAAGAAATTTAACAAATCCTTACATTTGGACACTCACATCACCACAAGTTGCCTCCACATCCTCAATTTCCATATCCACCCATAAATTCACATGTTACTCACATATCTCCGCTAAAGTGACAAAACCAAACTCACACACACCACCTCCATCTCTCACAACAACTAAACAACATTCCTCATTACCTTTAATCTCCAACCTACAAACACCAACAAACCCTTAGTCAAACCTTCCTTTCCATTCACGCTCATCTTCTCATCTATGGTTTCCTTAACAAATCATCTAATCATCAACATTTAGTTGACCTAAAGTTTTCGAATAATGTTTATCCTTTAACACTCTTAAAACATGAAAAGCATACATATGTTAACATGAAACCTTGAGATTTAGAATCTTCTCAATAAAACCTTTTAGTCTATTTAATTCGCATATTATCGTGGTTAGATGATGATACCATATGGAAACGTGTGATCTAGTTTCAGCCCTTAAAGCATGTATTGGTCGAATATTATCATTGGTTCCTAAATATTTCCATATCTTAGCATTCATCATTTTTTTAGGTTGTTGTTCTTTGTGCCACACTTTAGAGTGATATACCTAAAAACTACATGATTTGTTCCCCATAAGTATCTTGCATATATATCTATCATCATCATTCATATACTATATAATATATATATTATATAATATATATATATATTTATTTGTGATTTTTACTTACTAACTTTGTTTTGTAGCACCTTTTTCGTTCCTCGATTTTTCTTGGTGCCCAATAAGGGGGAGCATTCACAAGGGGAGAGCATTTACAATTGTCCCAAAGCCATTACGTTTGCAACCGTTTAAGACATTATAATTTTTTTTATATGTGTTTTTCTCCTATATTTTTTTGTTGCGCGAAATACCCATGATGTAGGTAAGAGTTTGCAACTAATTTGATCCATGGATCCGCTTGAGTCAATGTTCAAGGAAGACATGTTTAAAAGGGATTGATAGAATCAATACTTCACTTTAGGATGATGAAAGCTACCTTTTGATTGGGAAGAGTTGAAGTGTAGTAAAAGTTATAGTCTTGGAGTCCACCTTTTTGTTTGAAAAGGGGGAGAAGAAGAGTAATACAGTTAACTTATAATTTTACTATGAAGTTATAGGTTTACTTATTTTGTGAATCATCAAAAGGGGAGATTGTTGTAAGAATATTATTTCGGATATTTAATCTATTCATTCTCTTCATGTTTTGGTGATAGACAAATGTAACTGTTATAACATTAATCGGTGTTGGGGTTGTGTTTTGGGTGGGGGTGGGGGGGTAAAGTACTTAATTTACTCGTAATCAAATCCACAAATCAGACACCTCTTTCTGACTTTCAATTTATCCTCAACAAAACATTAATTTCTGCAACCTATAAAATCATAAAGTTTAAACCCACAAATTAACAATTATAAATGATCAAATAAATTATAATAAAATTCCAAACCTTATATTTTCTTATAAAATGGAAAATTTTTAAAAACAATAAAAACTATTTTTATAATAATAATTTTAATATTCAAAAATACAATTTTTAAAATAAAATTTCAACTAAACTTAATAAATTTTAATAATAACATACAAAATACCCAACAATTAATCTAATCAAACAATTTTTCCCAACAAACCAAATTTTTCTGCTCTTAAAATAATTATCTTTTAGCTCGCTCTCTCTATTTTAGAGATATGTGTGCTGCTGTATTTTTTTAGATCAAACACACACCACTTCACCTCTTCTCTCGCGTACTCTCTACTCTCGAGCGAGATACGAGATTACTAAATTATAAATTATTTGCATCTCTCGCAAAAACATACTCCCTACCTATATCAAACCTTTTCTAGATAGTGTGTATGTGAGGATAATTGTAATTAACCCCCTGTGAACACCCTCACCACTTCCGTTCCACGCTTATCCCGTCTAACTCTATTAAAGATTATCTATGTATAGAACTTGTGTCTATTCTTTAACCACACGCTCCTCCATGATATGTATGTTGAATCTCTCCAATAGCCTATGCTGAACTTAGGGCATTGTATCCTGTTAACATTCACAACTTTATATGACTCTAGCTTCCATTTGCATTCAACCACCATACGCGCGCGAGAGCTCTCGCGCGCACTCGATTTCCTTTATTGCATGTGTATATAACTGATAAGTGCTAATATTACGCAATAGAAATCTAATTTGAGCTCTGATATTCATTCTCATACAAACGCTTCTCTAATCACATATCTTAGCTACTACTATCGTTTGTCCATACACTTTATTCGCTGTAATCTTCCTTCGTATGATCCCATGTCGCCCCTCAGTCTAGCATCCCTCCCACTCCTATAATTCGTTGTCGCTCGCTCGTGTGTGTGTGTGACTAAAGAGAGAGAAGATTTAGATTGGTTTAGCTTAAGATTAGAACTCGAATTTAGCTTTGTGTCATAAATCGGTGTAAGCAAACGTTGCTGTACAGTTTTTCCGCCTTAAGGGATAGTGTTGATCCTTGTGATAGTAACTCTCGAGTTGGGTACTCCAGGGAGTGGAGTAGGGCGAAGAGGTGCTTCGTGTGACGAACCACTATAATATCCATCGCACGCGCGCGCCGGTTTAGCATTTCCTTTCACTTATCTCTTTATATTTATACTCGCATTTATCGCTTATGTTTATACTTGCAAATTGTGTGTTGTTGTTGATATATAGTTTTAATTATGTCTGATAAATGTGATTCTGTGTGATTGGATTGTAAAACGATGTATTTATATGTGTATATAGTTGTATGAAAACCACTAATAATTTGTAATCACGTTGATCGTAATTTGATACGAAACATTTTAAGATTTTTAATGGAAACGTATTCACCCCCCTTTACGATTTCCACAGGTTCATTAAATATTACAACTAAACATAACACTTAAACTAAACACTAAAACAACATTAATCAACTAATGGAGAAACAAATGATTATAATATTTAAGACTTACATGTATGGGGATTGATTATCAGATAAGTCTATCTCATATATAGATATGTGGCGCTACTTGATCAGTTGTTCCACTGCGCTCGCGCACTCGCAATCATTTTGGCTGGGAGACACCATTTCTGATAGAAAGGTATTGAATGTTAATTGGTACTTTTGTCGACAAATCTATGCTATTTTTTTCTTAAAGTCACAATTACATGCAAAAAACTATATATAAAGAATGTTTTACATTCATATACTGAGGAAATACAATTTATTCCTTTATCAACTATAGTACTTTACAACAAAGTAGTTGAACCAAACCTCGCCCCTGCCCCCCTCGCGCCGCTCCCGGAAGGATTGCGCACATGATATTCAGTAAAACAATTATATGAGTAATGGTTTGTCTCGGCTGTGACTAATGGATTGATGAATCATGTGGAACAAGGATCAGTAAGCTCATATCTTATATGTTAAACTTAACTGGATAATCAATCCATATCAATGTGTCTTTAATATATAATCAGTGTTTTCCATTAGTTGTATTGATGTTGGTTTTTGTGTTTAGTTTAAGTGTATGTTTAGATGTAATATTTAATGAAACCTGTGGAATACGTAGAGGGGGGATGAATTACGTTTCCATTAAAAATCTTAAATGTTTGTATCCAAATTACGATCAAGCGTGATACATTTATGAGTGTTCATACAGTTATATAAACATATTAATACCATCGATTACATTCATACAAACCAACACCACAATTATTCACATTTATTCATGACATAATTAAAACTATATAATCAAACTCATACACAATTTGCAAGTATAAATATAAAGCGATAAAATGCGAGTATAAATATAAGAGATAAGTGAAAGGAAATGATCCGGCCGATGATTTATAGTGTTTCGGTCTACGAAGCAACTCTCTCGGCGCTACTCCACTCCCTGAGTTACAATCGAGAGTTATTCTTAGTCAACAAGATCCTTTAAGGCGGAGAAAATGTACAACAACGTTGGGCTTACACCCGATTTATGACACAAAAGGCTAAATGTCGGAGTTCTAATCTGAGCTAGAAACAATCTAACACAACACGAATTCACGGAACTTGGTTCACGATTTACAACTTTACGACTTTCTTCCCAACTTCACAACTTCATAACTTTTAAAACTTTAAAACTTCATTCACCACACTACTTATATCACATCTATCTAACATACTTGTAAGATCACCCGATCTACACTACAATACACACCATGATCACCATGAACAAGCATTACACAGTTTGGGAATAATGGTTCGATCTTTAATTGTTGCATGTAAGACATGTAACGAATGACATAAGTAGCCTACATAACTTATTATCTTAATGATAACGAAAGTTCTTATTCTTGCACTTCAATGGATGGATGATTGGAATCACATATTTAATTAAACCAAAACTGTATATTTAGGTTAAGTGATCAAACGAACGGGTTTGAAAGGTTGGTTTTTGGATCTTGTTGAGAAAACTTTGTGCAAAGAGGTGAGAAAATATGTGGAAACAGTCCACTATTTATAGGCAAAAATATTAATTTTTTATTTGGGCGGTCCCCTTAATTATACAGGCCGGCCCTTAATTATGGCCGCCCCCTTAATTAATTAAGGGGGCCGCCCATTTTTCAGACGCTCCATTTTTTGTCCTTTTGTGGGGAAGGTTTTTCTAGAACTTTCTAGCCGTTTCTAGGTGGAAAATTTAAATTCAAAATATTTATTTGAATTAAAACATTTCTTTATAATACAAAATGTTTATGTATATGTTTTTTAAAAATGTTTTGTACCATTTTATTAGAAAATATAAGGTTTGGAATTATAAAATTTCTTTGATATTTAACAAAAATTAATAGTTTGTTTGTTATACTTTAGTGATTTACGTGGGTGCGAACTTAAATTTGTTGTTGAAGAAAACTTGAGACGTCGACATGTTGTTGACGTCGATGAATGATGATTTGTGATTCGTGTTAAATTAAGTATTTAGTTTGTGTTATAAGTTACATGTTTGTCATCACAATAACTTGAAGAGATTTTGTATAGATTTAAATATCGTAATATTTTACCAACAATTACCCCTTTTTGATGATGACAAAATATGTAACCTATAACTCATATTAAAATGTAAAAGTTTTAAAAATAAAAAAAAAACTTGTTTTTATCTTTTCTTCCCCTTTTGTCGAAACAAAAAGGTAGATTTCTAGACGAGAATTTAACTTCACTTCAACTCTTCAATCAAAGAGGTGAGCTTGCATCATCCTAAGTGAAGTATTGATTCTATCAATCTTTAACATGATTTCCTTGGATAACATTTGACTAAGAGGATCCAATGTAAGAAAATTGAGTTGCAAACTCTTAACCTACATCAATGGTTAGTTTCGCGCAACAAAAAAATATAGGGATGAAAAACACATATAAAAAATGTGTAGATGTCTTAAACGGTTGCAAACGTAATGGCTTGGGACATTTGTAAATGCTCCCCCTTGGTGTATGCTCCCCATGATTGGGGCACCAAGAAATCGTGTTTAATAGTAACGAAAAAGTGCTACAAAAAAAGTTTAGTAGTAAATGCACATATTATATATATATATATATAATATATATATATATATTATTATTATAATGATGATGATAGATATATATGCAAGATACTTAGTGGGGAAACAATCCCTTGTATGTTTTAGGTATATGCACTCTAAGTGTGGCACTATAAGACAACCAACCTTAAAAAAATGATGAATGGCTTAAGATATGGAAATATTTAGGAACCAATGATAAGATTCGACCTAATACATGCTTAAGGGCTAGACTGATCAGCACGTTCTTATGGTGTTCATCATCTAACCAAGATAAGTATGCGGATTTATATAGACTAATGGTATTATTGAGAGATTCCTAATAATCCTCAAGGTTTCATTGTTAAGATTTATGTATGCTTTTCAGTTTAGAGTGTTTAAGGTTAAACATTATCGGTAAGACTTTAGGTCGAATAAATTTGATGATAAGGAATGATTTGTAAGGAAACATAGATGAGGAAGGTTTGAGGTGTAATGGAAAGGGAAGGTGTTGACTATAGGTTTGTTGGGTGTTTGGTAGGTTTGGAGAGTAAGGTGAATAGGGAATGTTGTTTTGTTGTTGGGAGAGATGGAGGTGGTGTGTGTTGAGTTTGGTTGTACTTCTTGAGGGCGGAGATGAGTCGTGAGGTAACATGTGAATTGATGGGTGAGATGGGAAATGGAGGATGGAGGCACTTTAGATGTTGGCTGATGTGGAGTGTCCTTAATGTAAGGATTTGGTAATTCTTTGATGGGGTGATTGTTTTCTTGAGATGGTTGTTAATGTTGATGAACAAAGGTGAAAATGTGAAAATGGTGGAGCATTGTGATGATCTTAAATAACAACTTGAAGGTTAAATATCATCTTTGTGTTCTTCACTTACCAAAAAACAGAAATGGATCAATGGAAGACACGTTATTGTGAAGACTAACAACACTCTTGAGGTTGTATATCTTCTTTGTGTTCCTTCACTTTGCCCAAAGCGGAAATGGCCAATGGAAGAAACGTTATTGTGAAGGACTCACAAACCACTTTAGAAGATTGTATATCTTATTTGTGTTCTTCACTTGCCCAAAAGCGGAAATGGGCATTAGAAGACACGTTATTGTGATGAATCAACAACACTTTGGATTATTGTATATTTTCTTTGTGTCTTCACTTGTTAAAAAAGTGGAAATGATTGGATGAGACGCATTTCATTACGAAATTCACTTGACTTTTGACAACATAGGCACACATGCTTATGAGTGTCGGGATATGAGGATAGAGATATCATTCGAATGCACTTGTAGGGAATGGGTTACATGGTGAATTCTATGTGAAAGTGACAGGTGGATGAATCAAGGTGATAGTTGTAAGGATGACATGTTTTTCATTACACTTTTTGGTGACTTGGGGATGTAGTAGAACTATATGATCACTAACAAGAGTGAATAATAGTTATAAGGTTTGTGTGTAAGGTAGAAGTGTATCTTGTGGTTTCTAGTGAATAAGGATCACCTATGTGAGTTCTTGAGAGTGTTTGGTTAAAGGATATATGTGAAGATGTGTGTTTTCCCTTCCCTTTTAATTCGTGCTCATCCGGACATAATAAACAAAAAAAGAAACTTGTAAAAAAATAAATGAAGAGAAATAATGGGATCAATGAGTTGACAATTTCATGATGGATGATGGATTGATATATCAATTTGACATACGACGAACTTCATCGCGAAGTTATGTGTCTTCTCGAATATTTGCGATTGTTCGTTGAACAATCACACCACGAGGTACGAGGTTGTCTTAAGGTGGGTATGAAATGTGGATGGAAGATATTACCTCTATATTAATAATAGATGCATGATTTAAGGTTTTATGTGAAACGAGACTTGGGTCATATATAATATGTGACTTTTTATTGCATTTCGCGAATAAAAAATTGACTTAAACATTTCGGATGAAAATGATTAAGTTGTCGAGATTATCAGAATGTATTTAATAGTAATGAAGGACTATTAAAAATGAGAATGAAAAGTTTATGAGATTTGTTTCATCATTCCTAGACCTGAATTAAAAAAATTAAACGGTTCACGTTGAGTGGTTTGGGTGAGGGTTGCGACGATTGTTGTCTTAGATAGACTAAGGAAAAGTATAATTTCTACGTGATTAGTAGTACTCTATTGGAGATACAATGTTTACTCGATGTATACTTATCATTTAGGCTTGCTTTAGGAAGAGCCATTTAATCAAATTAGAGAATGAATATGAGACTATCACTAGTGGTGCTTCAATTCAGGCTAAACATGACCATTTTACGGGTTATACACCGAACCCAACTTCACTCTTGGAAGAATTCAAATGTTTAGGTCAAATTGAATTTCTAGTGTAATAGATTCTCCAGTAGTCATTCTCATGTTAGACATAATGGAATTCTTTATATTTGCCTAATGGGATATGTAGCAAAGCTATAAAATTTGCATTATCTTTTCATAGAGGACTAATTATGACCTCAACTAATATACTTTTATTCGGTTAGCATAATCCTAATCAAGATGTGTGGAAATTCTAAGATAAGCGTAAGCAAGATGTTTTAATCTTTTGTTCAAGATCTATAGGTTGTTTGGTTTCGATTACATATTGGTTGATTTAATGGATGTCTTATATTTTTCATCTTACTTGTGTAGTTTGTCACTGTGATATTTTAACGTGTTTGTTTACCGTTTTTCAAAAGCCAAGCGATGTGTGTTATTTGTGCACAATGATCAAATATGTTTTATTGAGAGTGGTTTTAAGAATTCTCCATTTCATGCAATGTTGTAACACCTCCAAATTGGTGGTCGCAGCGGAGATAAGGGTCCGGGCTTGTTAATTTCGATCAACTACTCAAGATAATATTAAGAACGTCCAAAAATTTCTTGTTTATTGTTATTATTACAAAGATTTCCAGACCCATAACAGATACACAAATTGTTAATGGACTAAATTCTTTATTGCATGACTTCATAATATTTCACAATGTATCCTTCGCACCTCGTGCTTAATGACCTAAAACAACATCTGCAATTTTAAAAAAGTCAACATAAAGTTGGGTGAATTTCATAGGTTTTGTAAAGGTTTATGACAAGGACGCAAGACTTTCCCAGTGATAAGCAACAGATGCAGGACTATCACAAAATGTAATTACGTATTACCTCTAAGCTCATGACACCGAAGCTCGACATAATTGAATACAATATGTAAATATTGCCTACATTGCCCGTGATGATGTTTAACCCGAAACATCCAACATCCGACATGTTATACGTTCGTTTCCAGTGATAGCTAGTCACCCGAACGGGGGGGTCAATCCCAAATAGATCTACTTATAACATACGCGCTGACATAATGTAATTCACAATTACATCTATGAAATTGACAGTTCATGATTCATGGGCATAGTGGGTTATTGCTACTTAGGCAAAACGTAATCATGATAAAATGTACACTTGCGTCCAATTTGTAAAACATGCATATGTTTCTCACCCCAAAAACTTTGTAAATAATTAATAGTAAAACATGGGGCTATGAACTCACCTCAAGTGAATTTGAACAGAGTATATCACTACTGATAAAGCGTCACGATAAAGACTGAATGCAACCTAGTAAAGTATAGGTCGATTAAGAAGACTGCTAAGCATACAAACGAATAGTACACAATACAATGCCACATTTATACTTGTAATAAATTTTGATAAAAATCATTGATGTATTTAGGATATAATAAAGGTTTTGATCTTTTATAAATAACATCGTACTATCGTTCGGGCTATCATTAAAGGATAAAGGTCATGACAGTAAGTATGAGGAGGTTAGGACACTTTAAATCGTAAATCCACAACTCGTCAATACATTACTCCGAAGAGGCCTCAATATCATTCATGAAATTCCCTACTAATATAGCACTTGTAGGTTATAATTGATATTTCACAATCATAAGGAAAAATGTTTTTGAATACATAAGTATAAAGGTAGGTTAAAAACTAGTTTTGAGAAATAAGTAGTTATAACTTGAATTGTACGTATCGGATTCGTTTCTCAACAAAATAACTTGATTCCGGAGTCTATGATTATCTACTAAGACTCTATTTTTCAAATATATAAATCATTTTAACCACTTGGTTTATCAATAATATCTTATACTCAATATGGGCATAATTAGGGTTTCATGAGTTTTGAATATGTTTCCATAATATTTTCAACAAAACAAGCATAACAAGTATAGATATGATCATGGCATGCATATATAAATGTAATAAGAGTATAAGGATGATAATGGAACCTTGTTTGAAGATTATAACAACACTTAACAAGTTTTTCCCAAAATCAAGATTCAAAAGTTCCAAGCTTAACTTCAAAAACACTTTCCTTGCAAAAACCTTTTCCAAACTTAACCAAATCTTCAAATCTTCTTAGAACACCTTAGAATGATATGAGAACACAAATATGACAAAAAATCAGCAATGGATTGCTTTTGAAGGGTGTTTGAGCCGTGGCTCTTAAGGGAATAAAAGAGGGTTTTGTTTTTGATTTTCAAGTAGAGATAGAAGTGTAATGTGGTTATCACTTAACCCTTGCACTCCTATTTATACTAGCTAAGATCCATAGCATATTATCCTTGTCACTTGAGCCTTTGCAAGGTGTCTAGTGGTATAGCACAAGGTTTTGAGAAACAATGGGTTTGGTTTTTGGGCTAGTCATACTTCAAGAGGTGAAAGGATCATGCAATGAAGGTTCTATTGATGTCATGGGTGACCAAAGGCTTCTAAATGGGCTCATAACACGTTTTTTTAAAGGTTTAGGTAGGATATGTATGCATTTGTCATTTATCTTGTGTACATATGTATTATATAAAGCCTAAATAACATTCTTTTATTTTAAAAGTATAACGTGATATGTAAAATGTATAATTTTCAATTCCTTTAATATTAAAAAAGTTCTAAAATGTGATAATATATTAGTTTTAATTAATAGCATTAAGTTTGAGTTCAAATTTGTGGGTATTTGATGAAGCGTAATAAATTATACGTGTTTTCCCCGGGAAGGCTTAAACCGCACTTTTTATCGCGAAACTAACATTACCTAATCAACAAAAATAAAATGTGCAATGTTGAATTATCCTCGTATAATCATTATAAACACTTGATTGATGTAAACCGTTAATCGATTAATGCCGTTTACAATGAATGACATTTTTAGTTTACGCGATTTAACTTAACGTATTACGTTTAAGAGCAAACCGTAAACCCTAAAAATAATTTTGGGTTATATACATCTACAATGGCCTAAAACAGAGGTGTTATAGATCTTCCCCCGTAACTGAGCCTTGTCCGCAAGGCATAATGACATGGCACTTGACGACGGTGCGGTCTTGGTGAAGAGGATGGATATTTCTTTCCTCTTCCTAATTGGTCTTCACGTTCCGACGTAAACTCAGGAACCTCGCTTAAAGTTCCATCGAAACCTTGACAATTGGGACAATCGGCTTCGCCTCAATTGTATGACTTCACAATCCATGATTTCTACAACGCTCTTCAACAAGCTTGTCATCCACTTGGAGTCCTTCCAACGGAACGACTAATGGATCGTCAGAATAACATTTCTTCAAGTTGGATACATGAAACGTATTGTGGACCCTGCTCAGCTCTTGAGGAAGCTCAAGCTTGTAAGCAACGGCTCCAACCTTTTTCAATACCTTGAAAGGTCCAACATATCTGGGGTTTAACTTCCCCCGTTTGCCAAAACGTACGACCCCTTTCCAAGGCAAAACCTTAAGCATAACTTTATCTCCAACTTGAAACTCCATCGGTTTACGCTTTAAGTCGGCATAGCTCTTTTGTCGATCGCGAGCGGTTTGAATCCTTTGTTTGATCTGGATGATCCTCTCCGTTGTCTCTTGCACTAATTCTGGGCAGGTGAGTTGAACTTGTCCAACCTCGGCCCAACACACGGGTGAACGACACTTTCGACCATAAAGTGCTTCAAATGGTGCAGCCTTAATGCTAGCATGATAACTGTTATTGTATGAAAACTCGACCAATGGTAAATGTTTAACCCAACCATTTCCAAAGTCGATTATGCAAGCACGTAGCATATCCTCGAGAGTTTGGATGGTTCTCTCGCTTTGTCCGTCAGTTTCCGGATGATATGCAGTACTCATATCCAAACTTGTACCCAAGGCATTCTGAAGTGACTTCCAAAAGTTTGATGAGAACCGAGGGTCACGATCACAGATAATTGAGACAGGTATTCCATGTTTCGTGATTACCTCCTTCAGGTACATTCTCGCCAGTTTATCCAGGGAATCCGTTTCCCTTATTGGCATAAAAATGGCAGACTTTGTAAGTCGGTCAACGATTACCCAAATAGTGTCATAACCTTGTGACGACTTAGGAAGCTTTGTGACAAAATCCATCGTGATATTGTCCCACTTCCATTCAGGTATCTGGGGTTGCACCAACAAACCTGATGGTCTCTTGTGTTCGGCCTTGACCCTAGCACAGGTTAAACACTTGCTAACATAGGTCGCGATGTTCGCCTTCATATTGGGCCACCAATATAGCTTCTTCATGTCTTGATACATCTTGTCGGAACCCGGATGTATTGAGTATTTTGACTTGTGGGACTCGTGCATGATCACAGTCCGCAAATCGCCATAGCAAGGTAACCAACTCCTGCCATTGAGGCATAGAGTTCCATCCGTACGTGGTTCCAACTTCTCCGTTCTAATCGCCGCTGGATTTTTAGCGTTTTCAATCAACATACCACCAACATCCTCCTTCTTGATGTTCTCTGGTTTCCGTGCTTCAGTCTGAGCTTTCAAGATTTGTTTAGGAAGGTCCAAGCTGATAGTCATCACTAAGGCACGAACCCTTAGTGGTTCTCGTTCCTTCCTGCTTAGAGCATCAGCAACAACATTCGCCTTCCCTGGGTGATAACGAATTTCACAATCGTAATCACTCAGCAACTCTAACCAGCGACGTTGTCTCATGTTCAGCTCCTTCTGATCAAGAATGTGTTGTAAACTCTTGTGATCAGTGAACACTGTGCACTTGGTTCCGTACAGATAGTGCCTCCAAATCTTTAGAGCGAACACTACTGCCCCAAGTTCTAAATCATGGGTTGTATAGTTCTTCTCATGAATTTTCAGCTGGCGTGATGCATAAGCAATCACTTTCTCTCTCTGCATCAACACAGCACCCAGACCTTGGATCGAAGCATCGCAGTATACCACAAAATCTTCGCTTCCTTCAGGTAAAGCTAGAATTGGTGCACTACATAATTTCTGCTTAATCAGTTGAAACGCTACTTCTTGTTTATCGCCCCAATCAAACTTAACACCTTTCTGGGTTAGTTTGGTCATTGACTTAGCGATCTTTGAAAACCCTTCGATGAATCTTCTATAATAACCGGCAAGGCCCAAAAATTGGCGGATCTCTGTTGGTGTTTTAGGAGACGCCCAATCCTTGATAGATTCAATCTTGGCAGGGTCAACGTGAATACCTCGACAGTCAATCACATGCCCGAGGAATTGTACTCTAGGGATCCAGAATTCACACTTAGAGAACTTGGCATACAATTCTTCCTTCTTAAGCAATTTTAAGATTTGTCTTAGATGTCCTTCATGTTCCTTCTTACTTTTGGAGTAGATCAAGATGTCATCGATGAAGACAATTACAAACTTGTCCAGGTACGGTTTACATACCCGGTTCATAAGGTCCATGAACACGGCCGGTGCATTAGTCAAGCCAAAAGGCATGACTTGGAATTCGTAATGACCGTATCGAGTCCTGAATGCAGTCTTAGGAATGTCTTCTTCTCGAACTCTTAACTGGTGATACCCCGACCTTAGATCGATCTTTGAATAAACACTCGACCCTTGTAGCTGGTCGAATAGGTCATCAATCCTTGGGAGTGGGTAACGGTTCTTCACTGTTAGTTTGTTCAATTCCCTATAGTCGATGCACATCCGGAAAGATCCATCTTTCTTCTTGACAAACAGGACCGGAGCTCCCCAGGGTGAGGAACTTGGTCTTATGAAGCCTTTGTCTGTAAGCTCCTGTAGTTGCTCTGCTAGTTCCTTCATTTCGGACGGTGCTAATCTATATGGCGCCCGTGCTACGGGTGCAGCACCAGGTACCAAATCGATCTGAAATTCCACTTGTCGAGTGGGTGGTATACCCGGCAAGTCCTCAGGAAAAACTTCAGGAAATTCTTGAACAACTGGCAGGTCTTCAAGTCGCTTCCTCTTTGACTTGTCTTCGTCTTTGGTTGCGGTGATATTTGCTAAGAATACTTGACATCCCTTCGTCAAATAATCTTGAGCCTTGGCACACGAGATGATGTTTAATCGAGTCCCGTGTTTATTGCTGCTTCCGTCACCTCGAACGATTAAGATTTCATCCCCGAAAGGAATACGAATGATCTTCTCCGCACAGATAATAACGACATGGTACTTTGCCAACCAATCCATACCAATTATCACGTCGAAACTACCTAATTCTATGGGTATTAGGTCTATGTTGAAAGGATGGTTTAAAAAGTTTAACGTACAACCTCGAATAATGGTGTTTAACCGAACAATTCGCCCGTCGGCTAGTTCGACATCGTAATCATGATCTAATGCAGTTGGAGTGATAACAATTCGAGTGCTAAATGTAGTAGATACAAAACTCCTATCGGCACCAGTATCAAATAAAATAGATGCATAGCGATTGTTTAGGAGAAACGTACCCGTGACGACATTGTTGTCCGGGTTTGCCCCTGCATTGCCCACTGCATACACCTTTGCTTGAGCCTTGGCATTTCCACCCCGATTAGTTCGGTTGTTGTGGTTCTTCAACTTTGGGCAATCCCTCTTGAAATGCCCCTTAACACCACATTCAAAACAACCGTTGCCCCCCTGATTAGCCACATTGTTGACATTTGAGGGATTTCTGCAGTCACGAGATAAATGACCAAATCGGTTGCACTTGCCACATTTGGGAGCACAAGGACCGTCGTGGTGATAGTTACATTTGGTGCACAGAGGTCTAGGCCCAGTGTATGACCTTCTGTCACCATTCCCAGCGGTATAAGCTCTTCCCGTGTTTTGTCTTTTGTATGGTTGCTGATTTTGATTGTTCCTGACAGTGTCATCGGACCTTCTTTTATTGTCAGCCTGACGTTCAGCATAGGCCTTTGTTTTGTCCTCCATTAACTCAGTTGTAAACTCGATAACCTCCTGCATGGTTTTCGACTTTGATGCCTTTACACTACCAAGTATCATATCGGGCAAGCCACCGACATACCTTTCAACTTTGTCTATCTCTTCTGGAAACATCCTGACACACATCAAAGCTAGTTGTTGAAATCGTCGATTATAGGCCACCACATCGGTGCCCTTAACCTTTAGATTCCACATCTCATCCTCAATCTTCTTGATCTCACCCCTCGGGCAGTATTTATCAGTCATCTTTTTCTTCAGTGTTGCCCACGTCATAGCATGAGCTGCCTCAGGAGTAGTGGTCTTAACATAGGCATTCCACCATGTAAGAGCATCGTCTTGTAGAGTACAAGTTGCAAATTTGACTTGATTAGCTGCTGTGCAATTGCTAATGCTAAACACGGACTCCATTTTCTCGAACCATCGAGTGAGTCCGACGACTCCCTCAGTTCCTTTGAAGTCCAAAGGTTTGCATTTTAGGAACTCTGAGTAAGAGCATTCGCGAGCAACTTGCACAGGCCTTCTGTTACCCGTTCCCGAGGTATGGCTATCGTCGCCATTCCTGGTTGCATCGCGTGCTGCTAATGCATTAGTCACGCCTAGGTCAATCATCGCCTGCAGTTGGGCATTGGTTACCGAAGTGGTTGTTACGACTGGTGTTGACCTTGTAGTTCGCTTTGGTGCCATTTTCTTCAAATCATAAGAAAATATAATACCCGTTAGATTTCATAAAATCATTACTATGACATAACATATAAACATTAATAAAACGAGATCACATCACACAGTGAAATGTACAACTGTTATTGAAATTTACCATGATATAACCAAATCGACCTTTATTTAAAAATAAATTCGATCTCATAGATAGCATAATCCATCCATTTCATATATAACTTGGAAAAAGATACATGATTTGTTTGGTACAAAAATTTCTATACTTAGGTTACAAGATAAAAGAAATAACCTAAAGCCATACTAGCCGGGATATACTCGTAATACTTAGCAGGCTTATACAAGATAGCTAATATCCGAACAAAAGACCTATCTTGGGTAGCTAAACAAAACAAAATATCTATACAGCCTGCTAGCTGGGAATAACCCATAATACTTAACAGGCTGCATAGCATAGCTACACATAACCAAACCTAGAAGCTGCTACCAGCCTACTCTGGTGTATCAGGCTGTGCTGGACCTTCTGCTGGTCCCTGCTGTCTCTGAAACTCAGCCATCTGTGTCTGTAGCCCCTTTAGCAGCTTTAGTGCCATAGTCAACTGAACTTGCCTCTGGTGGTCTGCTGCCTGTAATCCAGAAATCATTGCACGCTATTCCACTACCGTAGTACGTAGTGCCAAAACATGTGAACGTGCATCATCGCTAACGTCCATAGAAAATCCCCAGGCCTCACGGGCCATCCAAGCCTCCCTCTCGACCATAACTGCTAGATGATGGTGAATAGGCCTATCTCTATACAATAGGTTGACTTGGCCTCTCAGCTCAGACCGATCGTCTCGAGCATCCTCCATCAAACCATGCATGATGGTAGTCTCCTGATCAAAAGTGGTAGAGAGATCGGTAATATTCCGATTGACTCCCTCTATGGTGGTTGGTGCGATCTCCTCGATGGCTTCCACCAGACCATCCCACTCATCCGTGATGCCATAGTCTAACTCCCTAGATATCGGACATCCAGGATGTCTAGGAGCGTCATCTACCATATCGACAAATTTATAAAGGTCTTCCCTTGCTACAACATAAGGGTCTTCCCTTGGTATGGCAGGTACATCATGCCTAGCAGCACCGGCCGCTGAAGTCTCCCCGACCTCGTAAATAGGGGTAGGAGAAGCAAGACGAGGCCTCTTCCGAGGAGGTAAACAACTCTCGGGAATCTCAATACGAGTAGGGCTAATAGGTGGAGATAGTATTTGGGGAGGTGGTGGAGATGGTGTTTGGGGAAATGGTGAGTATGAGATAAAGAATATAGAGTCGGTACGATCAAACAGCGAGGTAAAGCGACAACTGTAGAGTCGACAAAAGCTAGGTGCTCCTCCTCTTCATCCTCCTCATCATCATCTCCTATGTCAGCAGGATAGTAGGCAGGGTCCTCCTCAGGATCCTCCTCATCCTCCTCCTCTGGATCAGACTCGGGAATATATCCCGGTGAGTCCGCAGTAGGTGAAACAACAGCAGGTAACGGTTGCTCCTCAGCTGGAAAGACATGATCCTCAGGTGGCATAAACTCCGGGTACTCTGGCTCCGGTACATATGGTATGTAAATAGGTGAAGGTGGTGCCTCCGGGCCAGGCACGTAATCCGGTGATGGTGGTCCGTCAACTCCTGGTGACCCCATGTCTGAATATTCCAGCTCCGTTAAGTATGTAATAGTAGAATGTTCAGAATCGGACATGATAATATCTGAAATCATAAGTAACTTATATAAGTATGCTAATATAAGACTTAGTAGTAATTTACATACTATAATGTAAATACTTATATTAATCATGTAAGCACTTAGTATTTCTAACTAATGCAAACAAATAATTTATGTATGTCCCGAGAAAACCCCTTTTTATGAATGCAATGTTTGAAAACAGTTATAGTCCAGCAAAACATTTGACCTGGTTCTCTATAACCTTGGCTCTTGATACCAATCTGTAACACCCCCAAAATGGGTCGCAGCGGAATAAGGGTCCGGGCGTGTTACTTATGAGATCAATAACACAAGATAATATAAGAACGACCAAAAAGTCGTTTAAAATTGATACATTGGATTAAATAAAGCATTTCTTACAAAAGCCCGAAGCTTTACTTGTTATTATTACAAAGATTTCCAGCCCATAACAGATAAACAAAATGTAATGTGACTAAATCTTTAATGCATGACTTCAAAATATAACCCCCAATGTATCCTTCGCACCCCGTGCTTATTGATCCCCTGAAAAACATTACATTTAAAACGTCAACATAAAGTTGGTGAATTTCATAGGTTTATATAAATGATTATGCAGGACCGCAAGACTTTCCCCGTGATAATGCAACAGATGCAGACATCACAAATGTAATTACGTTTTTCTAAGCTCATGACACCGAAGCTCGACATAATTGAATACAATATGTAAATATTGCCTACATTGCCCGTGATGATGTTTAACCCGAAACATCCAACATCCGACATGTTATACGTTCGTTTCCAGTGATAGCTAGTCACCCGAACGGGGGGGTCAATCCCAAATAGATCTACTTATAACATACGCGCTGACATAATGTAATTCACAATTACATCTATGAAATTGACAGTTCATGATTCATGGGCATAGTGGGTTATCGCTACTTAGGCAAAACGTAATCATGATAAAATGTACACTTGCGTCCAATTTGTAAAACATGCATATGTTTCTCACCCCAAAAACTTTGTAAATAATTAATAGTAAAACATGGGGCTATGAACTCACCTCAAGTGAATTTGAACAGAGTATATCACTACTGATAAAGCGTCACGATAAAGACTGAATGCAACCTAGTAAAGTATAGGTCGATTAAGAAGACTGCTAAGCATACAAACGAATAGTACACAATACAATGCCACATTTATACTTGTAATAAATTTTGATAAAAATCATTGATGTATTTAGGATATAATAAAGGTTTTGATCTTTTATAAATAACATCGTACTATCGTTCGGGCTATCATTAAAGGATAAAGGTCATGACAGTAAGTATGAGGAGGTTAGGACACTTTAAATCGTAAATCCACAACTCGTCAATACATTACTCCGAAGAGGCCTCAATATCATTCATGAAATTCCCTACTAATATAGCACTTGTAGGTTATAATTGATATTTCACAATCATAAGGAAAAATGTTTTTGAATACATAAGTATAAAGGTAGGTTAAAAACTAGTTTTGAGAAATAAGTAGTTATAACTTGAATTGTACGTATCGGATTCGTTTCTCAACAAAATAACTTGATTCCGGAGTCTATGATTATCTACTAAGACTCTATTTTTCAAATATATAAATCATTTTAACCACTTGGTTTATCAATAATATCTTATACTCAATATGGGCATAATTAGGAAGTGTTTCATGAGTTTTGAATATTTTCCACCATAAAATTTTCAACAAAAACAAAGCATAACAAGTAAAGAAGTATGATCATGGCATGCATAAAAAAAATGTAATAAGAGTAAAGGATGATAATTGGAACCCAATGTTTTAAGATTTATCACAACACATAACAAGTTTTTTTTTTTTCTTCTCTTTTTACTTCCTTCCTTCTTTCCGCCCAAAATCAAGATTCAAAAGTTCCAAGCTTAACTTCAAAAACACTTTCCTTGCAAAAACCTTTTCCAAACTTAACCAAATCTTCAAATCTTCTTAGAACACCTTAGGAATGATATGAGAACACTAATATGATCAAGAAAAATCAAGCAATGGATTGCTTTTTAGAGGGTGTTTTTTGAGCCGTGCTCTAAGGGCATAAAAGAGGGTATTTGTTTGATTTTTTCAAGTAGGAGATAGAAGTGTAGAAGTGGTTATCTCCTTAACCCCCCATGCACTCCTATTTATATACTAAGATCCTTAGCAAATTCCTTTGGTACACTTTAAGAGAGCCTTTGCAAGGTGACTAGTGGTATAATAGGCACAAGGTTTTGGAGAAACAATGGTTGGTTTTTTGGCTAGTCATAGCATCAAGTGGTGAACAGGTTCATCGCAATTAAGGTTCATGATTGATGTCAAGGTCAAGGGTAGGTGACCAAAAGGGCCTTCTCCCCCCTTCCCTATATGCTCATATACACTTTTTTTAAGGGTTAGGGTAGGATATTGTAAATGCATATTGTTCAATAATCTGTGTATATAATGTAATAAATAAAGCCTAAAGTAAACAAATTTTTAAATACAAGTAAAACATTGTCATTATGTAAAAGTATAATTGCCATTCTTAAATAGAAAAAGTACTAAGTGATAAATATATTGAGTATTTAATTATACTTAAAGTATTGAGTTCAAAATTGGATTTGTGTGGGTATTTTGATGAAGCGTAGGATAAATTAACTGTGTTTTCCCTCCGGGAAGCTTTAAAAAAAACAACAAAAAACCGCACTATTTTTCTTTTTTTTTTGTTCTCGCGAATATGGAGATAACGTAAACATTTTTTACGTATCAACAAAAATCAACAAAGTAGTCAATGTATGAATAATTATTAACCTCATAATTAATCCATATAGACAACTTGATTGATTAAACACGTTTAATATAAAAAAAAAAAAAAAAATCCTTTTAAAATTTAAAATAAAAAATGCCCTTTTAACCATGAATGATATTATTAGTTTTTTTAAGTTAACGCGATTTTACATAACGTAAAAACAAAACCAGTTAAAGAGCAAACAAACAGCTCAAAACCAAAAAATAATTATAGTTTAACAAAAAAGTTCTACCAAATTGGAAGTTGAGGCCCACCCACAACACGCTTGTATAACTCTATACACCCTACAATACCAACCCAGACAATTACTAACATGCATAATGTACCAAATGTTATGCACATAGCAGAATTTATGTATGATTATAATGAAAATAGTCAATAAATATGAAACCCATATTTGTTTGTTCAAACAAACATATTTGGCAAGAAAGTCATAACAAAAAAGAACAAAAAACACCAATTCCAGAAACATAGTCATCAAGTTGTTTTTTGTGTTGTTCTCTATCTTTCATGATCATACTAGTCCTATTTTTAATGAATAACCTTACCTTCAATTAAAGAAAAAAACAACCACACATAAAAAAAAAATAAACCTTTGAAGAATTACGGCGGGGCGGCGTTCCAAAACTTTTAACTTGGAGGCGACTTTTAGGGCCATACAAAAATATACTAATGAGTAACAAGGTTTGTGGTGGCTGGCTGGGTTTACTAAGCATTACTATAAATTTTCATTGGCAGTAATCACAATATAATTAAATGAATTATGGTGCCTTGTTCTCCTTCTTCTTCTCCCTCTCTGATCTCAAGTTTCTCCCTCCGCTCTCTCGGGATAGTTTGTCCCCCCCCTGCTAGAGGCAAAACGAACTTGAAGGGCATTAAAGCCTTCTTATAGAAGGAGCCATTTTCTTTTATCCTTTTTTCTTTTTCTTCGGGTCGAACAATATTAATAAAATCCATTTTTTTTTATTTTTATATATAATATTATTTTTTTTTAATTAAATTTTTATTAATATTTTTTTATATTAAGAAATTTTATTTTTTTTTTATTGTAATTATTATTTTGTTTTCTGTCATCATTTTCTTCACATGCTAACTACAACTCTACTTTTGGAACCCTATATATAAAGCCTAAAGTAACATATGTTTAATTAAAAGTATAACTTGCATATGTAAATGTATAATTTCAATTCCTTTAATATGAAAATGTCTAATGTGATAAATATATTGAGTTTTAATTATACTTTAAGTATTGAGTTCAAATTGTGGGTATTTGATGAAGCGTAGATAAATTAACGTGTTTCCGGGAAGGCTTAAACGCACTTTTTCGCGAAACGTAAACATTTTACGTAATCAACAAAAATAAAATGTGCAATGTTGATAATTATCCTCTTAATAATCATATAACACTTGATTGATGTAAACGTTTAATCGTTTAATGCCCGTTTACAATGAATGATCATTTTTTAGTTTACGCGATTTAACTTAACGTTTACAGTTTAAGAGCAAACGCGTAAAACCCTAAAAATAATTAGTGGGTTATATAATGTCGTACAATGGCCTAAAACACGAGGTGTTATAGTTACTTCTTTGAAAATTGTTTCATTAGCAGATTGGATGTGTTTTTTGAAATAGTCATAAAATGATACCAGTTGTTGTTCAACAAACTATTTGGCATAATCATAACACCATTCAGAAACATAGTCTAGTTTTTGTGTTGTTCTTTCTTTTATGATACCTTCAAATTAAGAAAAAACAGCATTAACCTTTTGAAGATCGGCCAAAACTTAACTTGGAGGCGGACTTTTAGGCACATAAGGAGTAACAGGTGTGGCTGGGTTACTAGCATGACTAGAAATTTCATTGGCAGGAAGCCAATATGCCTGTTCTCGGGATAGTTCCTGCTGAGGAACGAACTTGAAGGCATTAAGCTTCTTATAGAAGCCATTTTCGGGTCGAACATGCCTTGGTTTTTCGTTCATCTTTTTCATGCTAACTACTTGGTGAACTAAGACATCTTCACTATCCCATATACTAACAGGGTAGTAAGTGGGATGCAAAAGGGTATCAGCATCATACAAGATAGGTTAAGCACGCTTGGCTATATAGCCTAGACCCGGGTTGCGTATACCTGGGATGTCCTTGTGTAAGTCATCAGTTGCTGCTTTAGGTTTCTTGGAAAGCATTAGAATAGTTTGTGTAGGAATGTTAAATCTTTACAGCATTTCTTTTGCAACTTTGTTAGCACTTTTTAAACAAACTATTTCATCTAGATAACTATCCACGAGTTCCTTTTTTTCAGATAAAACCTTTTCTTTTTCAGATTGTAAAAATGTAATAGATTCATCTTTTATTGAAAGAGTGGATTTAAGCAACACGTTTTCTTGCTCAAGTTCAGCATTATGCTTGTTGCGCTGAATCACTAGTGCTTGTTATTGTCTAACTTTGTTTTCAGGATCAAGCTTGACATGTTGGGTATCTAGACGACATATTTCTTGCTTACATCATACAAGCTTATTTTTTAAGGTTTCATTTTCCACGCATGTTTCCTGGTTAACCTTAGCATGTCCGTCTAGTTGGGTTTCCAAGTCAGTTAAGATGGCAATCATAGACATTTTATCAGATGTTTCAGCAGATACCTCAGTTGGAACACTTTGGGCTACAGTGTCAAGAAGATACTAATGATACGGAATCGTATTGTCGTCAATCTCGGTCTCAGCATCATAGTCTAAATGTTCGTCCTGGTGCATCTCCTAACTCAACTGATAATCCACATTATCAAAGATTTGATTATCATTGGAGTGTACCTCATTGACTTGATTGTTAGTGGCACTAGTGGATGACAAGTTAGCCATAAAAGCAACAGCAGCATTGGGGCCTTCATCCACATTTGAATCATAAGCATCCTCATGGTTGACTTCAAAGATGTTTGTTGTAGTCATTACCAGAGGTTGATCATAGGGAGCAGTACATTCTACATTAGCGAGGAATGCTTCAGCTTTAGTATCAAGAGTAGCTCCCTTTTCTTTTGCTTCTATTAGCAGCATCTTATCTTTGAAGTACTAAGAATCCTTCACTCTCTTTAGTTCTTTGCATTGCCTTGCAACATGCCCTTCCCCTCTGTAGTTATAACATATCACCTTCTTCCTTCGAGCACCGGTATTGCCAACATTTCCTGAAGCCTTTCTCTGAACCCGTTCAGTAACAATCTGACCATCATGCACCATAGCATGAGTTTTAGAGTTGGAAGAAGTCCAGAGCTGGTTGTTGGTTAGTAGGAACTGCTTTTAGAAACCACTTAAGAGATTAGCAATCTGTGTCATAGTGGCCATCAATGCATTATTCAGAGACTGAGTAGTAGGTTGAGAACTAGGAGTTGAGGGTGATGGAAGAGCGGGTGCGAATGTGGTGTGAGCAACATAGGCCAGTGGATCAACAATACTTTTAGACTACTCCTGTTTCTTGAGTGTCTTTTTGGCATAAGGCTCATAGGCTTTGAGATGGGTATAAATCGGAACATAGCTTGTGGTTGAAATTTCCATGTTCTGCTTGACTTTAGTCACATACTTACCCCCAATAAGCTAAAAGGTTATTGACAAACTTGGTGTTCATCTGATGAGTTGGAATGTTGAGCTGAGTAATCTTCATGTCATTCACAAGCTTGTATAAATGCACAAAGTAGTCATGAATTGATTCGTTTCCAATAGCACGAAAATGTTCGTACTCATCAAATAGATCTTCCTTTATTTGCTAAAGAGTCCTTCTCGATCCTTGCATAAGCAACTCCACATTATCCCAAGTCTCCTTTACCATGCTTGTTTGATTAAGGATGTTGAAAATGTGTCTGGGAAGACCTTAACTGAGAATGATTTTAGCTTGAGTATCGGCCATCTCAAGTTTGTTTTCCTCTTCATTGAATTTAGAATTAAGCTTCTTCCTCGGTGCTGGCACAATAGTAGAACCAGTAGGTGGAGGATCAGTGATCATCGGGTGAGGTGTAGGTCTATTCTGAATTGACTTCCATATTAGCTTGCCATTCGGTTTCCCTCGAATGTACCTGTGTATACGAATCTTCCACGATTTGTAATCACTTTCAACCAACATAGGTGGATAGGTATCGGTACCTGCTGTATTTGTTTCTTCATTGGATGCCATTTTAAAGAATGATTTGATCGTAAGTAATTGTTGATTGATGATTTGATTTTAGATTTAGGTTTAAGTGATGTTTGATTATATGTGTGCTTGAAGTTTTAGGTCAATGGTAGATTCGCCTGATTTTATGTTTTGGACAGTTTCGCCTGTAGTTGTGACTTGGATAGAATCGCCTCTTTTTTAATTTGACAGAATCGCCTACTTTTTAAATGAAAAGAATTGCCTCTTGTAAAATATGACAGAATCGCCTACTTTTTAAATGAACAAAATCGCCACTTGTGAAATATGACAGAATCGTCTGTTTTAACCACTTGGATAGATTCTCCTCTTTCAGCACTTGGATAGATTTTCCTATTTTAGCACTTGGACAGATTCTCCTGTTTTAGCACTTGGACAGATTCTCTTGTTTTAGCACTTAGACAGATTCTCCTATTTCTACAAAAGTGTAGATTCGCCTAGTATCAACCAAGGTAGATTCGCCAATGGTAGATTCGCCCTTAGTTGTTCCAATGACTACAAAAGTGTAGATTCGCCTAGTATCAACCAAGGTAGATTCGCCAATGGTAGATTCGCCCTTAGTTGTTCCAATGACAGTTTTGCCAAGAATATAATAAACTTTCGAAAATAGTGCAACTTTTCTCGAAACTTTAGGAAACCCTAAAACACACTTTGCAGCCGAAAACCAAGATCAAAAAACACCCTTTTTTTGATGAAAATTGTCGAACAACAAAAAAAAAAATAACCAAAACCGTTATATATCAAATTAAATCAATTGAGTGAGTGGCACGATCACCGAGAAAAAGTAAAATATAGCATAATCAAAGTTTAGACGAAATTTGTTTTTTTTGTTGTAACAGTTCGAGAAAAAAAATTTCAGTGATCAAACACACAATAACAAAAAACTTGTTTGTTGTCTATTTCGTTGGCTTTTAAGATGCCTTCGATTGTTTTGAGTATAGACGAACAACAAAAAAAACGAATCGCAACCTTCTTGATTTCTAACGAGATGGTTTTAATGATTATAGGATTAAGCACGAACTATCTATGAATCAAGAATCAAAGTAAAAACACAGAAAAAATCAATCAATCACTTTTGGCTCTTGATACCAATTGTAGGATCCCTAGATCATTCAATGATTGATAACATGATCAAGAACACAAAGATTAAACAATAAAGAACTTTGTATTGAAAGAAAAAGTAGAGTGGCTATAAACCCTAAAGATGAAAAATAAAATATGAAGAAGCTAACCTAAAAATGACATAAGAGATGGCATTATATAGCCACTCTTGTGACCTAAAGTGCCCGGCCCCTATGGCCTTTGTTTGGGCCATTTTGGGCTTTTTCAATGTTAGCCCATTTATACTAATTTACATAGACTTTTGAGCTAGCAAACGTTAACTAATTTTCGTCTACTTTCGAGTGACTAAAACTTCGTTGTTAGATGGATTTTTGTATCTCTAACACATATTTTCTCCCTGTGATCATATCATTTCGTTGTTAGATGGATTTTTGTATCTCTAACACATATTTTCTCCCTGTGATCATATCATTTCAACTATCTGCTCAAAAGAAAAGTAAACTTGTATTTGTCCTTAAAAAACATAAGGAAGCCTTTGCTTAGAAAACAACAGACATTCCTGGTATATGTCCATCATTCTGTAAACACAAGATACAACTTTTGGATGACAAGAAACCTGTTGTCCAAAAATAAAGAAGGTTGAATCCAAACATGCAAGAAGTTGTTAAGAAAGAAATCATGAAACTCTTGGATATCGATATTATTTATCTAATTGTTGATAGTCCTTGTGTTAGTCCTATTTACTGTGTACCAAAGAAAGGTAGTGTTACAGTAGTCACAAACAAAAATGATGAACTTGTTCCAACAAGAACCGTTACGGGTTGGCGAGTATGCATCAATTATCGTAAACTTAATGAAGCAACCGTAAAAGATCATTTTCCTTTGCTGTTTATGGATCAAATGTTAGAAAGACTCGCAAGAATAAATATTTCTATTTCCTCGATATTTTTTGGATATTTTCAAATTCATATCGATCCTATGGACCAAGAAAAAACAACATTCACATGTCCTTTTGGAAGATACGCTTATAGGCGAATGCCTTTTGGGCTATGCAATGCCCCAGCCACATTCCAAAGATGCATGCTGGCAATCTTTCATGACATGATCTAAGAATCTGTCAAAGTATTCATAGACGATTTCTCCGTCTTTGGAAACTCTTTCGACAAATTCCTAAACATTCTCGATAAAATGCTCTGGCATTGTAAAGATGCTCATCTTGTCCTTAATTAGGAAAACTGTTACTTCATGGTCAAAGAAGAAATTGTGCTTGGACACAACGTGTCTGGAGCAGGACTTGAAGTTGACAAAGCCAAAATTGACGTAATCTCAAAAATTCTACCCCATACTAACATTAAAGGTGTTAGAAGCTTTCTCGAACACACTGGTTTTTACTGACGTTTCATTAAAGATTTCTTAAAAATAGCTCGACCTATAACTAAGCTGCTTGAAAAAGATACTCCATTTGAATTCAACGATGAATGTCAAAAAGTATTTAATATGTGTTTTCCAAGCATTAAATTTATAATACTAGAAATACCGATTTTACTAAAAACACAACACTCAAGAAGTATACTCGTTTGTATATAGTATAGCTTTAGGTAAGTCCAGGTCGTTCCATAGGAATTAAAGTTTTCACAATTTGTAATTAAGGTGCTAAGGCTAAGATGATTGTCACGGATCAAATTAAACAAATCTTGCATATATCGGATATTATAACGAAAGTAATTAGAAGATGATTCAATTAAATGATTAAGGTATGTTTGTTTAGGCAATGATCATTAAGACAGTGATGTGTTTAGAATAGTGTTTATAGGTTTAAAAAATAGAGTTATCACAAGTTATAAATCCGTTCGGCCTTTAAATATAACTAGTGATTATATCGATTAATAACAACAAATCTTTTCGGCCTTTATAAGTTATTATAACCAATGTATTCGATGGATTGATAGAACACATGTATAAAGAAACCTTTCGGCCTATTTTCTTATATATAAAATATTTTACCAATTCAATAAACTCATATCCAAATACTACATATCAAATATCACATTATGCCAAAACAAACATAAGATTACTACTCCATGATTAGATTAACAAAGCCCATAACATTCATAATGGATTCAACAAGGATTGTATTCAAAAGAGTAACAAGATTTATACCAATTCCAAGAGCAAAGTATGATGATTTCACAAGAATTTCCCAAGAACACTTTATTATATTCAAAGCAAAATCCAAAAACTATGAACAATCCCGTCACAATTGCTTATAGATTCGAAATAACACTATAACTATGCCTCTTTGATGGATCCAAATCTAAAAACAATGATGAACATTGACCGAGACTATCCAACTTTGTCAAGAACTTTGATTCTAATGATGGGGATGATTTGTGTTATCAAGGTGGTTTGGATCAAAGGTTCTTGAGCCTTTATCACCAAAAACACCCCTTATTATGATTCTAAATGAATGGGGAATTGTGTGTGAGAGTTGTGTTGAATGGGATGGTTTGAGAGGGTATTTATAGGCTAATTTAGGTGCAAAGTGCAACGCACTTAGAAATAAGTGTGGCGCACTTGGTGAGTTAATGCGGGTATCATTTAATTCTTCGAAGGGAAGTCCGACACACTTAGGAATAAGTGCAGCTGTTTTGAGGAGTTAATGCACTTCTTTGATTGAGACTTTAATTCTTTGACTTTTGAAGGGAGTGCGGCGCACTTGGGTAAAGTGCGGCGGTTTTGGCTTCAAAGGAAAGTGTGATGTACAAGTTATAAGTGCGGCGCACATCTTGAGTTTTAGCTAGAAATCTTTTCTTTTCTTTGTATTCGCCTCCTAAAGTGTACAAATGCTTGAGCTAGGTTCTGTAGAGTCTTCAAGTGAACTTATAAGCAATTTTAAGCTATTTAAGTATCAAAAGTTCACGAGAAATGATAAAATATACATAAATAACGCCATAAAAACATGTAAAATTTGGGCGTTATCAAATCCCTCCACACTTAGCTGATTTCTTGCCCTCAAGCAATGGAAGCGAGACAATAAAATCATTTATCGTAAGATGGAGAAAAAAATCATTTAACAAATGTTTACCAATTTTATAACTTTTCAAGCATAGACAAATAATAAAGCACCTCATAAAGAAATACTGTTTGATTTTGAATTTACACGAGTCACTCAGATAGGGTTTTATATTTATGAAGTCCCTTAATTGCACAGATATAATCTAGGTCGCTACCATATGCTTGGACTAGACACGTAAACATGCCCATTGTGGTGTAAGCACCTAGACAGAAATCTCAAAGAGGCAAAACATGATAATGATGAGGGTGAAAAAAAGATACTTGATTCCATGTGCTAAAACTTTTCCTTATACTTTAAACTTTATTTCTTTCCTCTTTTTTTGATTCAAGATACTGTGATAACTAAGGCTGGCACAAAACTTATTTTTCATCAAGCATATTTTTCTTTCTCTTGGGATACTTTGGGGATCTCAACACTAGAAGCGAGTGCTACAGATACATGATTGCATAGGGATTTATTTCACCTCTTATGATACGACTTTGTCTATAAATTAACCTTATTGCGGTCTAGTAAATGATGATCAAGTACAAGTTCTGGATCTAGTAAATTAGTGGCCCACTCATATAACTTTCAACCAATACCATTACTCTAGAAAAGGCAACAAAACCACATATACACATCCATAATGATGGAATAGATACACATGATTGCTCATTCCTTAACTTGAACAAGCTAAAGCCAAAAATTATCTTAGGTATCAAAGATGGATACCCGAATTACTTACGTTCTAAATCCTTACAATTTAAGTGGGTTGATTTTGTGCTAGTTAAAATGTCAATCCAGGTGGATTTGCCTTACTAAGCGTATGCATTTTTTAATTTTGAAAGGAAATTATATATTAATTTTTTAATTTTCCAAAATATATCAGTTGAAAGTTTGAAAATTTCTTTAGGGAAAACATGGAGGGACATGATTAATTTTTTCTAGTTGCTACCCCTCCACACTTAAGTTGAACATTGCCCTCAATG
Organism: Tanacetum coccineum; assembly: GCA_026074375.1. Classification (NCBI taxonomy): domain Eukaryota; kingdom Viridiplantae; phylum Streptophyta; class Magnoliopsida; order Asterales; family Asteraceae; genus Tanacetum; species Tanacetum coccineum. Next base: position 41,808 of record BQNB010031044.1, read on the forward strand.
TGAAAACTGATAAATATAGAAAATAGGGAAAATTAAGGAAAAACGGTACTTCTCGGGGCATAAAAAAATGTATAGCTCAGAGCTATTCTTGAGCACCTTCATAATTTTCTATATCTTTAAGCTAAATTTCCTGCATAAGAGTAATCAAACAAAATTACAAAAAAAGAAAATATTTTTGTTGTTTTTTTAGAAAATAAATAAAAGATATTAGTAGAAGAATAGAGGAGGGACTCCTCCATACTTAAGTTAAGCACGGGTTGCCTCCCGGGAAGTGCTTAATTTTTAAGAGAGTCGTTAGCTAGACTCGTACTTCAAGAGTCATTCTTTTAGGAAAAAGGGAGTAAGTGCTTCCCTTGAGTCATTGTCTTCCTTATGATATAGTTTAAGTCGATGGCCATTGACTATAAATGTCTTTCTATCTTTTCTATAAAGTTCAACATATCCAGATGGATATTGATGTTTTACTATATAAGGTCCTAACCATCGAGATCTAAGTTTGGGTTGTTTAAATTTATACTTTGAGTGAAATAGCAGGACTTTATTTCTTTGTTTGAATTCCTTTCTCATTCTTAACTTTCTATGATGAAAGACTTTGGTTCTTTCCTTGTATAGATGAGATTTTTCATATGCTTGGTGTCTAAGTTCTTCTAACTCGTGTAACTAAAACATTCTTTTCTCACCAGCAGCGATGAGATCTGGGTTGCAATTCTTTAAAGCCCAGTATGCATGATGGTCAATTTCAAATGGTAAGTGGCAGTTTTTTCCATATATAAGCTTGTAAGGTGTGGTACCGGTAGGTGTTTTGTAAGTAGTGCGAAAAGCCCATAGAGCGTCATCAAGTTTTCTTGACCAAATAGCAGGATTGTCTTTAACAATTTTTTATAGAATTCTTTTGAGAGCTTTGTTCATGTTTTTAACTTGACCACTGGTTTAAGGATGATATGATGTAGAGAAACGGTGGTTAACTCCATATCTTTTCATGGTTTTTCCATTATTGTGAGTACCTCGGTTGCTGATTAGACCTTTGGGCATTCCAAAACAGAAGAACAGTTTCTTTAGAAAGGTGACTACTACTCGGGCATCATTGGTTGGTAAAGCTTGAGGTTTGACCCATTTAGATACGTAATCAACAGCTACTAGAATGTATTCAAACTTATATGATCTCGGGAATGGTCCCATAAAGTCGATACCCCGTATGTCGAAAATTTCACATACTTGAATGTTATTCAAGGGCATCTCATCACGTTTCGATATATTTCCCGTCTTTTGGCATGCTTCACATAAGCAGACTAGAGTATGATCTTCTTTAATGATTATCGAAAATCCTGAATCAAGGACTTTTTTAGCAGTTATGTTAGGTTTATAATGGCCACCAGCTGGTCCGTGGTGACATTGATCTAAGATGGTCGAGTTTCTGGTCCAGATATATAGCGTCTGATCATATCGTCGAAGCATATTTTGAAAAGGTAAGGTTCCTCCTAAAAGTATTGTTTGAGGTCAGAGAATAATTTATTCTTTTGATGATATGTCATTCCTTTTGGTATAATATCACCAACTAGGTAGTTTGCAAAGTCTGCGAACCAAGGTTCATTTTTGGTGTTAATTTCCATAAGAGTTTCTCCAGGAAAGTTATCATCGACTTCACCATCATCTCTTTTTTCATCATTTTCAATTCTGGATAAATGATCAGCAGCAACATTTTCTGTTCCCGGTCTGTCTTTAATTTCTATGTCGGGTTCTTGCAAAAGTAGGATCCATCGAATAAGGCGTGGTTTAGAGTTTTGCTTTTTATATAAGTGCCTTAGGGCTGAATGATCAGTGTGAACAATAGTTTTTGAGAGAATAAGATAGGATCTGAATTTTTTTAATGCAAAAAAAAACTGCCATAAGTTCTTTTTTGGTTATGGTGTATTTTTGTTGAGCGGGATTAAGGGTTTTGCTTGCGAAGTAGATCGGGTGAAAGTTTTTACCATCTTTTTACCTAAGATGGCTCCAACAATGAAATCACTTGCATCACACATAAGTTCAAATGGAAGATTCCAGTTTGGGCTTACGATCATAGGAGCACATGTGAGTTTCTCTTTCAATAATTCGAATGCTTTTTGACATTCATCATCGAATTCAAATGGAGTATCTTTTTCAAGCAGTTTAGTTAGAGGTCGAGCAATTTTTGAGAAATCTTTAATGAATCATCGATAAAAACCTGCATGTTCGAGAAAGCTTCTAATACCTTTGATATTAGTCGGGGGTGAAAGTTTTAAGATTACATCAATTTTCGCTTTGTCGACTTCAAGTCCTGCACTAGACACCTTATGTCCAAGCATAATTCCTTCTTTGATGATGAAGTGACATTTTTCCCAATTAAGGACAAGATGAGTATCTTTACAATGTTGGAGCATTTTATCTAGGTTGTTTAGGCATGTGTCGAAAGAGTTTCTAAAGACGGAAAAATCATCCATGAATACTTTGACTAATTCTTCAATCATATCATGAAAGATTTCCAACATACACCTTTGGAATGTTGCAGGAGCATTGCATAGCCCGATAGGCATTCGCTTATAAGCGTATGTTCCAAAAGGACAAGTGAATGTTGTTTTCTCTTGATCGTTAGGATCGATAGGAATTTAAAAATATCTAGAAAAACCATCGAGGAAATAGAATTATTTATTTCTTGCTAGTTACTCTAGCATTTTATCTATAAAAGGTAAGGGAAAATGATCTTTTGCGCTTGCTTCATTGAGTTTAATATAGTCGATGCATACTCGCCAACCCGTAATGGTTCTTGTTGTAACAAGTTCATCGTTTTCGTTTGTGAAAACTATAATACCACCTTTCTTTGGTACATAGTAAATTAGACTAACCCAAGGACTATCGGCAATTAGATAAATAATAACGGTATCCAAGAGTTTTACGGTTTCTTTTTTAACAACTTCCTACATGTTTGGATTTAACCTTGTTAGTTTTTGGACAACGGGTTTCTTATCATCCAGAAATTGTATCTTGTATTTGCAAAATAATGGGCAGATACTAGAAATGTTAGTTGTTTTCCAAGCAAAAGCTTGCTTGTGCTTTTTAAGGACAGATACAAGTTTGTTTTTCTTTTCTTTAAAAAGCTGAGATGATATGATAATAGGAAGAAAAGAAGGTTCTTCCAGGAATACATATTCCAGATTATCAGGAAGAGTTTTAAGTTCGAGATCGGTAAGAGGTTCTTCAAGGGTTGTCTTGATTTTATAATCTGTGTTGATAGTGATTTTTTTGAATGGTGGGTCTTCGGTGTCAGATTCAAAGTCAGAGTTTTCATCAGCAGTCATTGCTATGAATTCATCAAATTTAGCAAAGATTTCTTCTTTAAGAAGCGTTTATTCGATGGAATGAAGGATTTTACTACCTTCGTCTAGAAGAGCGTCAAAATCTTCTTCTACGATTTCATCAATAACATCTATACTGAAACAGGTATCATCATTCGAATAAGAGTGTTTTATAGCAGAATTGATATTGAAGATCATTCGTTCATTCCCAACTCCAAGGTTGAGTTGTTCATGCTTAACTTGAACAAGTGCATCTGCTGTATGAAGAAATGGTCGTCCCAAAATAAGGGGAACTTTACTATCTTCTTCCATTTCTAGAATAATGAAATCGGCAGGAAAGGTGAATTTACCAACTTCAACGAGCATATTTTTAGCTATTCCAACAGGGTATTGGAATGATCTATCAGCTAATCTTATGCTCATTTTGGTAGGTTTTAGTGTTTTGATGGATAGTTTTGCATATAACGAATATGGCATAAGGTTAATGCTAGCATCAAGATCGGCTAAGTCATTGTAGGACAATCTTGTTAAAATTACATAGAATAAGAAAACTTCCAGGATCTTTGAGTTTAAGTGGAACTTTATTTTGAATAATTGCTAAACTTTCATCGCTTCAAAAAGTGGCAAAGATTTGTTTGATTTTATGTTTGTTGCTTACGAGTTCTTTGAGAAATTTTCCATAGTTAGGCATTCCAGCTAAGACGTCGATAAGAGGTGCATTGATTCGGACGGCTCGGATCATGTCAAGAAATTTTCCCTATTAAGCTTCCATTTTCTCTTTCCTTAGACATTGAGGATAAGGGATTTTTGGTTTTTATGGTTTGGGTAACGGAGTTTCTTTAACTGATTTTGGATTTTGAATTTTTGGATGTGGTGTTGGTTCTTTGTCTTCATCATCGCTATCGAGGTTGATAGGGTTTTTATAATCGTTTTGTTGATCATTAAGGTTTACTGGTGGGTTGTAGGATTTACCACTCCATGTGAATACGACATTCACATGCTCATTACGAGATTGCGGTAGTTGATAAGCTTTGGAATTATGTCCTTTCGGGTTTGGTTGAGTGTTACTTGGAAGAGATCCATAAGGTCGACCAGATTGCTTGTCAGCAAGTCTGTCGAACTTGGTTTCAAGGTTTTGGATTAAATCTTGATGATTTTTGGCTATGGTTTCGTGTTGAGTTTTGAGATCCATGAATGTTTCTTTGACAAAAGCGTTGGTAGATTGTTGAGATTTCATGAAATCGTTGAACTGTGTTTGAAGGTCATAAGGTTTATCATCAGTGTTGGATTAGTATTTGTCTCGATTGTAACTACTTTCTTCATTCGAACGATTGTAAAAACGAGTCTTACAAAAAGTTTGCATGAATTTTGCCTCTTCTTCACGAGACATAGGTGTATCATCTTCATCAAGATCAGGTTTTGTTTTTTTAGCTTTGAACTGGAGTTCTTTGTACTGAGCTATAACAACCAGCAAATTTTCATCAATGTAAATATCCATAAATTAAGTTAGATGCAATGTACAATCTATCCATTATATATGAACTCACCTTTTTTAGAGAAATTTTTCACTTTATTACATTACTTACTTTGCCAATATCTCATTATGCAATGCAACCTGCATAAGTAAAGTTAACGAGCTCACACAACCTACCTATGGAAATCCTGTCTTCATATATGTCAAGCAAACATCATAACATGTCAAGTCAATATCATAATATCATTTTACAAAGTACATTACTTATATAATGTACCATTTGCAACATTATACCAAAAAATAGGCTTTAAACCGTTATCGTTTACTTCTAAACCCTAACTTTATAAAAGATTAACATCTAAACTGAATGAACAAGCTACTAAATCATATTTATAAGTAATATAACATCTCATTTGAAATATAAAATCTTTTGAAGTCAAAGTACAAGTCTTTAAAAGCTCAATATACAAGTCCTCAAGCATGATCCCCAACAAAGCCATTTTACCTCCGTTTTCATTCTAATTTCTTCACCACCACTTTTGTACAAGCTACTATACTCAATATAAAATGTGTAAACCCTAATTATTCTATTCATAAGCTTTCATACCTATTTTTACACTCAAAACCCTAATTCAAAACCCTAGACCCTAAAACAAAGCTAGTTTCTAAGACATGACCCGTTTCTTGATTTTTATCCATTGTAAACCCAAACCAACACTCAATTAAGTTATAATAACTTAATTTAAAATATTCTCAATCACATTCCATCATCATTTCATCAATTCACTCCAACTATAAGCAAATCAAATCTAGAAAACCTTAATTATGCCCTAATTGGAACTTTTAACCTGTTTACTCATTTTGCCCATTTTAAACTCTAACCACCTATCAATTCTAGTTATTAACCCTTAATATAAGTCTTGGTATCAGTAATCTATCATTCCTATTCAAATGTACATGAATTACAAGCTTGAAAACCCTAATTGAACCCCAAATGTACCCGTATACACCTTTCTTTCATTTAACCCATTCCAAAGCCCTATATTGCAATCAAGCACCTCCATGACTAAGATACTTCATCCATAAGCTTCTTACAAGTACCTCACATAAATATCTTCCTCATTTATAGTTAAAAATTGATCACATGGATCCTTGTTTCTCATTTCTTAGCCGCGGCATGCAAAGAGATAAACAACTTATCAAAGCTAGTTTCTAGCTCAAAAAAATCATCCTATAGACCCTCCTCATCACCCTCTAGACCTCCTACATGTCCTAACTAGATCATAAAACTTCCTTGGCCTCCAAGTCCAATTCGACTATAAATAGGGGCCATAACACTTCATTTTACTTCATCCCCCACTTCCTCCTCTGTAACCCATACAAGGCAGCAATCCTTTGCTCCAATAAGTGGTAAGAAGGTCTTAAGAAGGCTCAAGTTTAGAAAAGAAGCAAAAGAAACCAAGAAATGAAGCCCCAGAGTTGTTATTCTAGGCGTACGAAGCTAAAAGTCCTAATTTTAACCTATTTCTAAGCCATAAGCTAAAAACTAGGTTCTCTAAGCTTATAATCTGATTTCATAATGTTATAATGTTCATATGATCTTGCTAAAATCATCATATAAAGCTTTGAACTAAAAAATCTATGTGTTTTACCTTTTTGATCCGAAACCGTATACCCAAAACCCTAATTTCATGTTTTTACTTAATCTATAAGCTAAACTTATAAACTTTTGTTATAATCTATCCTAATAAGTTTAATTAATCTTAAAGTAAGTACTTTGATTAATCTTGAAAGAATTTGAACTTAAAACCCACGCGTTTTTATTTTAAAACCCTAATTTGACCTGTTATGCTTCCTAGCTTAACGAATCGTTATTTTAAACTTTTGTTACGTTAAATCTTCATATTTTAGCTTATATTAATAATTCATAACTTATAAATATATTTTAGAATGTTAAAATAAGCTTGCATGGATATTTGGACATGTTTTGTAAATATTATCCATGCAAGGGGTATATATTGTAATTTTTTGAAACTTATAACTAAAAGGACTAAAAATGTCATTTTATCAAAGTTATAACTACATGGGTCTATTATGTTACTTTCAAAGTGTAAGGTTTATTTTTATATTTTTTAAAGTAGAAGGACCAAAGTCATAAAGTGTAAACTCCAAGGGTATCTTTTGCCACTTTTCAAACTCCAGGGTCTAAAATGTAATATTTTGAAAAAGTATAAAATCATATTTAAAACATTTCTAGACATAACTTTAATTAATGCTTGACGTGCTTAACATTCCCAGATATTGATTAAAATGCTTAAAACTGTTTATGTTATAACTATTATATCATTCATTATCGATGTGCTTTCAAAAATCATATCCCGGATCCATATCATACCACAATACTAGGGAGATTCATATTAAGAAGTTTTATCTTGGTATTACGTTCTGACAGAGTTGTTGGGTTTATGATTTAAAGTGCCCTAGCTCCTTAAACATTTACTGAATGACTTCTGAATTATGATGGCCCGAACAGTGTTATGATAATCTTTATAACAAAACCAACATCAATATAAAATCTTACATGTTCAATCAAACTAATACTTGACATAATATCCCATATTGTATGTGACGAAGCCGTTACTTTCATCCCATATATATGTGCTATCAATTTCCCTATAACTGTTCAGGTGAGTTCATAGCCTCGTTTTTCAATCTTTTTATAAACTCACAAGGGAGATACATGCTATAAACGTGAATGCAATTATTTCTAAATGCTATTCCAATTTATTAATGCTTAAGTAACTGCTTTGCCTTTAAGTCCCCATAATCATGAATCGTTAATTGCTCTACGGAGTAAGCGTGAATGGTGTGAATAGATCTATTTAGGCTGGACTCCCCGTTGGTTTACCCAATTACGTATAACCAATTACACATCATTAAAAATCATGTAAGTGTTTTGGCAAAGGCACCTGTAGGGGAAATAACATATCACCATACCCTAAGGCTTCATATTCATGAGCTAATGGCAATAATATATTACTTTTCAATAACGGGTGTATTACAATGTAGCCCAGTATCGCATTTACATTCAAACTATTTAACTTAAACCTATGGATTTCACTTAACCTTTATGTTGACTTTTTAGCATGTTTCATCTCAGGTAATTAAGCATCGGATGGCACGGAGTGGCAAGGAATAAATATGGAAAAACCGTTATCATTTAAATGTTGTAAATTTTGGGACCTCTCTTTTTGTAAAAACTCTGATGAAATAAATGAATGATAACTTCTTTTCAAAAATGACTCTTTTTGATTCGTTTTCTATGATTATGACTATTGTACCTTGAAGTAATACCCTAGATTAGCTACTTCTGCTATATGTAAAAATGGGGGTGTTACAGATTTGGTATCAAGAACCTACATTATAGAGAACAAGGTTGAAACCTTAACTATAACTATTTTTCTTTTTCCATCCAAGAAAGTCCTACGTGCCGCCATATCTCCCGAAATGGTATGTAATGATACATAACTATTATATTACTAAATAAATAACTTATGTTATTTACTGCTGGGTTGTTATCAGAACGATGTCTACTCCCGACTATCCTACTTCTACTATAGAGGATGCCTTTTCTTCTAATTTCCCAAACTACTTTCCTCCGGCTTCTCCGGATTATATCCCGACTTCTCTAGGAAAAACCTACTCTAGCTCTTCCAATTCATTTGGAATTGTTTCACTAGCTTCACCAACACTTTCATTATTTCATGATGATCCTTATATGAAAGCTTTACAAGCTTTCTATACTAAAAAATCACCAATCCCGCCTCCAATTATCAAACCTCCTAAAATTGAAGAATTCTTTCTTCTAAAAGAATTACTGTCACCAAAGAAACAAATTCAATCATCTTCTTCTACCTCTTCCCTACCTCAAGCCATTGAGATAGGTGAAAGCTCTTAGAAGTCAACTTTAGAATGTCATAAAGAACAGATTTAGGATATCCTAAATAGTCTAGATGCACTCCCCATCGAACGTATCAAGTATATTGAAAATGGAATCGAAGGCCTCGGAAAAGGAACTGTACTCATTCAACAAGATTTTGATGCTATGGAAGCTGAACTTCAGCAAGCTTATACTCAAATTTCCAAACTCTAGAGGAAGCAAATAGGATGCAACCATAAGATTTCCCTAGCCCGTTATAGGATTGCCAAATTAGGAGAAGTTATCAATGACATGGAAACTCATCATCAAGCAAACATAGAAAATCTCATGAACTCTATTATTGAACTCAAGAACCGTATAGAATAATCATCCAGTTTCTAGTTTAAATTCTAGTTTTTTTAGCTTTAACCTAGCCACGGGATGTGTGGTATAAATAAAAATACTTGTCAAATCTTGACTATGTATAGTACTAAGGCAAGTTGTTCTTAATATAAAGGCAGTCCTGTTATCTACCTTGTTGTTTCTTAATCCCGCTTCATCTCATCATTCATCATTCATCCATCATCATTCATTCATCATTCATCCGTCATACACATCATTATATTTGTCGTCATCTCATAACCTATATCCAAAACTTCAATATCTCCATTGTTAAATATGCTTAAAGTTCAAAACTGAGTATTTCTCTTTAAACATTTTAAGCATTACTCTGGTGATATCATTCTTATTACGTATTGTCTTTTATTGATAGAATGCCTCCAAAATAAGCATCAACAATGGAAGCATCGGCTATGACTCAAGATGCTATTAGAAAGTTAGTTGCTGATAGTGTCACCTTGGCTCTAGAAGCTCAAGCTGTGACAATGGCAAGTGCTAGTAATCCCAACAGGAACACCAATCTTACTGGAACTCCTGCAGTGAAAATGGGAAACTACAAATAGTTCATTAGCTATCAACCTTTCTACTTTAATGGTACGGAAGGAGCAGTTGGCCTTATTCCCTGGTTTGAACAAACAAAATCAGTATTCTCTCGTAGCAGATGTGCTGAAGAAAATAAAGTAACATTTGCTACTGGTACTTTAACTGATGATGCCTTGTCCTAGTGGAATGCATATGCTCAGCCTATGGGAATAGAGCAAGACAATCAAATCACCCGGACTGAGATCAGAAAGATGGAAGAAGAACTTTACAATCTGATTGTAAAGGGAAATGATCTTAAACCCTATGTTAGAAGATTCCAAGAATTAACAACTTTATGTCCAAATATGGTGACAAGTACCGAGAAACTCTTGGAAGCTTTTATCGGGGGACTACCTTGAAGCATTGAAGGAAATATTACTGCCTCTAAACCTCAAACTTTAGAGGAAGCCATCAACATAGCCCAAAGGCTAATGGATCAAGTAACTAAACATACTCCAATGCAAGTATCGAGTGACAACAAAAGAAAGTTTGACGACAGAAGAACTTTCAACGACAATTCCCGCAGCAACAACTACCATAACACCAACAATCGCTACAACAATCGTCAACAACAAAACCAAAGGCAAGAAGCTGGTAGAGCCTATGTTGTTACTCCATCAGAAAATAGTAGGTATGCCGGAGATCTCCCTTTGTGCAAGAGATGTAATTTCCATCACACCGGACCTTGTACTGGTAAATATAATATTTGCAACAAGGTGAGCCATCTGAGCAAGAACTGCCGAAACAAGAAGCCAGCCACTGGAAGTAATCAACTACCAGTGACATTTGTTTGTCATGCCTGTGGTGAAAAAGGACATTATACAAATCAGTGTCGAAAAACCAACATCAATGCCTAGGGAAGAGCCTACATGCTAAGAGATAAGAATGCACCTCAAGACCCAAACGTAGTTACGAGTATGTTTCTTCTAAATCAGCATTTAGCTAAAGTATTATTTGATTCCAGAGCTGATAGAAGCTTTATATCCATATCGCTTGCCTCTAT